>JAGDQP010009305.1:0-27525 GCA_022664845.1 Lepisma saccharinum
AAGATTGTATCACTAAAAGTGATATAAAAAGCACAGAAGTTGTTTACACGTGTTTGAAGTGTTTAATGTGAACATTTATCTTTCCTGCTTTTTTCTTTGTTGTTTTTTTCTGTTGGACTGTTGACTTTCTAAACTCATTTTTGGAGAGAAAGAACATAGTATATTTTTTTTTACTGAATCAACCGTGTGTAAAATTTACTAACTGTTAAAACATAAATAAAATTGTAATGTTTTTTTCCTATATTTGGGGTTACATTTTTTTTATTTTTATTGATTTAGATGCTAATTTTTTAAAGGTGTTGTCATGTTTTACTTAAAAATTAGTACGTACGTGCCTGAATTAAGGATACCATCCCGACATTCGTCTGGGACAAGAAAACACGGAAAGAAATCAATCGGAATATTTTTTGTGGTACCCAGCATGATATGGTTTGTGGTGATTTTTTAAAATATTTTAAATATATATATCAGCCATACCGAAAGTATATATTTACTATCTGTATAAGATTCAAGGTTGAAGTTATAGTTGAGGCGCGTTGTATCAAAATCCGTTATATCCACTTTTATAAAACTTACCAAAAACATGTGATTTTACAGGGATAAATTAGGTTTTAATTTGCAGCCTTTGAAGCCACAGGTAAAAATGACTATTTTTTTTCAAAGTATTTAGGAAAAAATTAGATATAACGAATATAGATACTACGCGTCACAGCTAAATGTATTAGATGTCATTCAGATTTTACGTCAGAGCGTTTTTGGTCAAATTATACCCCTTCCCTCCTTAGTAAGCAACATTAAGTAGATGCTCTATCCCTAATACGTAGACTCCCACCAAAAATAAACAAAGCTTGACCTCTCTCGCCCCCGAATGCTGACGAAGTATTTGAACGATTCCTGACATTAAAATATTTACATGCTTCAAATACATATTTAACTGTACTGCATAGTATCAAAATTCGTTATTTACAGTAAAAAATAAACAACGAATTTTAATACTACGCTCCACAGTTACCAATATGTGTTTGAAACATGTACATTTTTTAATTTCAGGAGTCGTTCAAATATTACGTCAGCGTTCGGGGTCGGGAGTTTAAGCTTTACTTATTTATGCTGGGCGTCTAAGCATTAGGGATAGGGTATCTACTTAATGTTCGTTACTGCGGGGAAGGGGGTCTAAATTGACGAAAAACGCGCTGCCGCGAACACAAAAATATTGTGTATGAAAGTGTCTAGAAAGTGCATTTAATTGTTCCAAAAGTGCTTGAAAGCGAATAAAGTGTCCTGAAAGTAGTCAAAACTAGTTTCCAAAACACACTTTTGGAACACATTAAAATTGAGGGCGCTTCTTTATCACTTTTAAGCACTTTTGTAGTACTATTAAGGGAACACTTTTGTACACTTTTAAAGTACTTTTGAACACCTTTGAGACGCTTTCATAGCACTTTATTTCACTTTTGGACACTATAAAAGTGTTCGAAAGTGAGCTAAAGTCGTTTCCAGAAAGTGTTCAAAAAAGTGTTAAAAAAGTGTGTTTTTTTTTACAGTGTAGTGTTAATGGTTGAGTGGACGAAAAGGCGTTGCCTTAATTCTGCTGTACAACGGGAAAAGATAAATAAGAGACTCAAAGGTGATGTTAGAAAAAGAACAGAATTTCAACAACAAACAACGAGTGTCTCCAGAGAAAAACAATCTCTAACCTCACAGTACAATTCAGGAATTCTTTACTCTTGCGAATAACATAGTACTACTCCTTCTAAAACAATCCTGCATATGCCCATTCCAGACAAAACAACGGATTCTAAAGGAACAACTAAGAGGAAAGCACTAAAAGAGTGCTTTCTAAAAATGGTTGTCCACATCAGTTTGCTTAAAACATTTTCATTACTTGTTAAAAAGATAAGAATACATACTGTTAACAAAATTCATAAACATTCCTGGGAAAAGGTAAGCAACTATAGCTGCACGGAAATTTCCAGCTGCAGAGTTCACAAAAAGAAAAAAGATAAACCTGAAGTTAGACTTGAACACGAGTTGTTTACATAGAAGACCAGCATTTTATTGACTGGACTAAACTGCGAGTGATAAGAAAACACAAGATGAAAACAGCACATAGGGTCAGAAATACAATGCCGAAGCCCGGAAACCTAAACAAAGTCACTCTCAGGACTATTTATCAATTAGGGATCGCTATCTGCATTCACTCAGTGTATTTCCCATTTTTGTTAGCATGTGTGATCAAAATGGCGGCAGCAAACACTTGGTCTGAATTTCATGTTTGGTTACTGTCTGAGAAAGAAACCGTTTTATCTTTCTTCGCATGTGCGAACATCGCACTGCAACTGAAAACTGAGCACTTCCACTGCCGCAAAAGAAATCTCTGTTTTTCTTTTTCCTTTTTTCAGGATTACCTCAAATACTAACATTTATCTGAAACATTAATGGATTATCAAGGCACTTTGCTAAGAAATTTAATAGTTCAGCTAAAGATTTAAGTTCAAACATTTGTCGTAAAGTTCAAACATTCTGAAAGACAATAAGAAAAAAAGAGTTCAGAGAAACATTTAACATGTGTGATATTATAAAAGGTGTATGTATTATACACCGTAAAAATACATTTTGATTATGTACAAATTTAAGACAAGATTTGATATTGTCTTAGATTTGTGCACAATAAACAATACAAATATCATAGAAGAAGTGTCGGAAGTTTATCAGGTCATTCTGATGGCGAATTTTGAACACTTGTTCTGTAGTTTTTGGTGTTTACTTTCCATACACTTCTTGTGCACATTTCTTGTTAAATATATCCTGATAATGCATTACTAGGCCCTATACAGTTACTATGTTCTATAGATTCAAGAAATTTTATGTAAAAGTAATTAAATCTGTTTTTTTTCTATCACATATGGATCGAAATGTGCACAAGAAACAAATGATCATAAAAAGTGCACAAATTCCAGACATTTCTGGAATAAATGTTATATTTTTTTTTACCCACAAAACTAAGAAAGTCATGAAATGAGTATTCAAGATGAACTTTTACATTCCAACGTGTCTTCGGTAGTTCAGTTCGTTAAGACATTACGCTATCACTTCGACGACCAGCGTTCTATCTACGTCCCAATCAAATATGTTTGTTCTTTTCTAGGCTCTAGCAACTCTTATGAACGTACGTTTGTAAAATTAATTTAGTTACATCTTTCAACACTTAAAGTGTTGCACAAATGATCAAAAGAAATTGTACGTGTGGAGAAGGTGAACTTAAAATATATAAGAAGTGTACTTTCCTGCATCGTATTGACTTATTATTATTGTGTTTTACTGAGTATAAAATATCTATAAGATACACCACAAACATTAAAGTAGATAAACCTACAATTTAATTTTTAAAATACGAAGATTGGGCTTTGCTGTCCTAATTTAATGCTTTTTTGCAAGTTTTACTACTATTAGTGTAACCCGCAGATTTATTTTGCCGTTTGCGTCAACTCTACAATTAACAAGCAGAATGTTGCTTTAAGTTCTTTTCCTTTTTTCGCCGTTCTTATTTATTAGTGTTGTGAGGATTGCATAACCATTAGGATGGTGAAGTTCCTCTTGTCACCAGAATAGTATAGCTGTAACGGATAGTTGAATAACTTGTGATTAGTTGATGTTTTATATTTATTTCCAAATTTTGGAATTATAAAGATCTGAGCTATTATTGTTACTTTCTGTTCTATGATAGCTTCTGTTGATCTTTCATAGACTTCTGTTATTCTGTTTCCTTGCTAAACCTAATAAATGTAGTTTCATCCTATTGCATAATGTCGATGAATGTTGTTCTTTATTCCCTTGCAAAACTACAATGTATGTACTACAAGTAAGAAATGATGATTCTTTTGCTATACAATCTTTAGCATTGAAAAAAGTTTTTCGGGCATTTATGTGCCTCTGTATCTCTCTGCTATTTTCTGGAAAACCACGCCATCCACCCTTATATGCGTATTATCATATGAAAGCCCACGGTGTGAGATATTTAACTAAATGTGTACCGTCGCGACGAACTAAATTATGGCGTCTCCAGGAGCAAACAAAGGGGGAAACAGAAAAAAAAACTTTTTGGGTGCCATATGAGAGCTTATGATGTACAGGATTCACATAAATTAGTACGGTCTCTATCAGTTTAACCATTCAGGATCAAGGAGAGAAACAAGATATGACCTTGATTATCTCAACAATCAACACCAAGAATGAACATCGATTTAAACAATTGAATTTAAAACGACTAATTTATGTTCTCTTTTTTCTTTCTTCATTCTTGCGTTGCTTGATCTTTTGTAGATCTGGCAACGAAATTTTAAGCGCGTGCAGGTCTGCGACCTGTTGATAGTTACAAGTAAATAATAACGTCTGAATGAGAAACATCCTATTTTCCAGACCAGAAAGGCACGCCTTATACACCCGAAAATAACATATACATTTTTCGTTATTCGCACAAACTTAGTCTTTGAAATTTGACAATCAAGTTTTCTTTAAGACTGCAATAGCCACAAATACAGAGATTATTGTATATTGATTGATTTCGTACATGAAACAAACCCATGAGAACTGGAGGAAATAAGGCCCCTTAACAAATGTCTGTTGTAAGTATTTCACGGAAATGTGTGGAGATAACTGATGGTATGCCCATAACACCACGTATTTCCTTTTTTTTTTATTTCTTTCTGACTGGTTAGATTACATTGCATGCTGTAACGAATGAAACATGGCGTGGTTTGTATTTAATTGAGTTGTTTGCTCTTCAATCGCTGACTGGTCGACCTCTATAGTCATTTACGTCAATCACAATTAAATATTGCAATTACACTAACAAAAGTATACCGTTGCAACACAATTTGCCGCAAAGAGCAGTGCAGTTCGATATTTTCCTCTGAATTCATGAACGGGAAGAATAGAGAGTGAAAGAGTCCATATTTCAGGAAAAAGACCATTGTGTGGCTTGTTACATTTGTATTTTAATAGCTCGTTTTCTTTGCCTAGACAACAAATAATTGAGCAATTAAACAGTGCAGTTTAGATACGTTTTTTAAGTGAAGTTTTGTCAGTTACTAGGCAAAATAATACACACATATTTTCTAAATAATGTACTCAGGGACGTATTTTAGGGGTGAGTCCGAGGGTCCGGAACCCTCAAATTTTGAGATTTAGGTAGAATTAGTATAACTTCAGGCGTGATAAAAATATTTAATATACATTTGATGCCAAAATACACTTTAGAGAACCCCGGCAGCCCGTGGACCCCTTCCAAAACCAAATTCTGGATACATGTCTCAATGTACTCTTCAGGAGTAGAAAACAATTTGGAAAATATTTAAACGTTTGAGAAATTCTTATTTCAGTGGTTAAGGATTATTGCTTTTCCAAAACCATTAAAATTTTGGTGCGGATATTCTTTGTTAGCATTATGTTAAGTAATTGAATACGAGATGGACAATGTTAAACAAAAGTTAGTTTAAAAAAAACTCTGTTTTCTTTTATAACATTCATTTTAAACGTAGAAATTCTGATTTTGGTCACTCACATAACTGCAACATTTACAGGCGATTTCACTCTTCTTTTCGTTCAATATTTGACCAAATTTCAGCTGAATGAAATTTCCACTTATTTGCTCATTTCTTGTGAACAAAATGCTATACATTTAGAGTTCAGTTAAATTACTGTCCGTTTCCTCAATTTGCATTTTATGCTGTGAGGAACGGCTGAAAGGCCTCCAACCTAGAAATAATGTTCAATTATATTCACGGCTACAAAAGAGAAACAATAATAGGTACACAACTCTCCGATCCAACAATATATTAGTTACCTTAGATAATGCCTTAATGTGGATATTAGGCCTAAGACGGCTTTAAAATGGTTTTATTTACATTGATGGTTCGAAAACAATACGTGTATTTCTGGATTTTCATTTAGTACTGTTCAGACATGGGGTGGGTCGTCCGTCAAGCGGGTCGGGTGTTAAGCGTAGGTCGGTGGGTTAAATGGATCTCGTTTTAAGTGGTTCAGTGGATCGTAGGTCAACCTTACGTAGCCCTTCTCGTGACACACCACCAACCCTTGACCCAACGTGACCTACCTTATCCTGATCCATGTTCATTACAGTATCGAAGTAATTTGTAAATTTTGTGAACGCATTATATCACGCTTGGCTGCTGTAAAATGTAAGAAAATGCTAGATTTGTCCACGGCATGAACAATTAACCTCCTACCCTGCCACGTGAGGAGACCACAAAGAGACTCCCTGTATAGAATTATCTATTGCCTCTACTTTAAAAGTTGTTTCTGTGCAAGTAAAATTTATTAAAGACATGACGCAACTGGACATGAGCCATAAATAAGTTATCAAATAAATAAATGATGGAGTCCACCAGACATTAAGTGGATCAGGCAGGTCACATTTTAAACTGTGTCGTGCGTAATGGTAGGACGTGGGTTATGGTGGATGGTGGGTCAGTGAGTAGTTATTACATATTTTTCATTTACCCACACCATCCTTAGTGAGGTTCATAAAAAACAAATGTACTGAAAGAATAATGACCCTTTTGTCATACACATGTCCTTAAATTGTCTAATAAATTTAGGTGAAGAGAACTGTCGGGAATTCATTATCCCTTTCTGAAGGACAATTTTCAACACATCTTGTGTTGAACACATTGTCAATTTTCAACACATCAAACATCTTTTATGCATGTCGCGAAAAATAATTTATTAATTGTGTTTTCGCCACTAAGTTGGTTAAGGTAATAGGCCCTCACCGAGACAGCATGAGTTCTATTCCTGTTCTCCATAACTTCTTTACTTCGTTCGTAAGCTGCCAAAATCTTTTATTAAAACTCTGTTAACTTGCTTTCAAAACATCTGATAAAAGTGATTCCGCCTTTATTTATTTTCTATATTTTGCAGAAAATAACATTCACGCAGAAAATTGTTATCTGTGTATAGACTATATTATTACTGTGTTTGTGTGTGTACTCCTCTTAGCTATCCTGTATCTAACTTTATGGATGAGTGGAAGAAAAGGCAGACTGGAAGACCATACATCCGCCATAATAAATAAGACGAAATAAATGGATAAACGTACACTGCAAAAACCGTACCTTTGAATAGTGGGTTCAAAATGTCATTTTTTTTACCCACAAATTTTGAGAGGCAGTGGCGCAGACAGGGTTAGGTTTAGAGGGGCGGTTCTTTGACCCACAGTTCTTGGGAGGGAACATATTAATAAAAAAAATCGATGGTAAAATATAAGTCACTGTGACCGTCACTGATTCTCAAAAAATGTGGGTACATTCTACCGCCTATTTTTCGGGATTCATATTTTACCATCGTTTTTTATTAATCTGTTCTCTCCAAAGAACTGGGAGGCAAAGAAGCGCCCCTCTAAACCCAACCCTGAGATCGACACTGCCTCTCAAAAACTGTGGGTATAAAATCGGCATTTTGTACACACTATTCGAAGTTACAGTTTTTGCATGTACAATGTATGGTAAAAGTGATAAATGATTTACTATTCCACCAGCGCATGTTGTTAATACAAGGCATAGCCTTCTAATTAAGGAAATTCAAAAGAGGACAACAGCCTAAGTACTAAGTACTAACTCTAGTCTCTATGGCTTACGCAAGTTCATCGCCAGAGAAAGAATCGGTCAGTTTTCACCACAAACACCTATCTCTCGACGATTCCTTCTAATATTGTCTCTGCGGAACAACGTTTCGGTCTTTCGAAATGTCCCTTTCCCTTCAAATTCCCAACCATGATGTAGTATAATAGTTTTCTCTCGTTCCGAGATACATGGCCTGCCCATCCAAGCCGTCACGATTTCAATATTCTTACGGCACCATCTCGTACTGTTTCGCTCCGTATATCATTCTCAAAACCTTAAATTCAAACACTCACAAGTGACAATTAAGTAGTTCACTGGGCTTTTGCGTCATGTACCTTTTATTTTTCATGAAGTCTTACAACAGTTTCACCGACTTTTCGTTGACATCCTCAGAGACATTATGATTAGCTTTCGAAATTTATAATTGTTGATGTCCATATTTGATTTAATTTATAACTGTCATCTTTGTTGGAGTTCTGCTCCTGCATTGGTATTTCAATTGTCCTTTTCATAATTCTTTCTAAATAGTAACTGCTTTTCTGTAATATCTCCTTATCCTGAAATATGTTGGTTCTCCACATACACACCGAATTACCCATGGCCCGAGCCTTAGATGCCTAAGGAACATAAATGAAACTCAAATTCAAAGTATCAGATCAGTGATAATGATGCATATTCTGTCCAGAGGAAAGTCTATGACTCGGAGATTTCTGTGCAAAGTGAACCGATAGTGGTTTGCTATTGCCTTCCATTGGATAAAGATGACGTCTAATAATGGGATCTACAGTTAAGAGTGAGCTCTGTGTTCTCACCGGTTATTGAACCTAGGACCCTTGATTCCAGTACAGCAAGAGTTGCCACTCTACCACCGGGGATAGTGTTTGGGTAATATCCATAGCTCCTACCCGGATAATATATATTCCCAGATAATATACTACTCGGGTATTAGCCGGGTACTCACGTAGCTAGGGAGAGAAAGAAAGGGTTCTACTGAAGGTCATCAACTGGCAGTTGCTCACTCGTTGGAGCTTCGCGTTCATGGGTTCCAATGGTTTACATGTTTCTGGGTTCGGATCCACCGAACAGCTACCCTGACCGAGTTTTCTAGGATATTTCCTGTCACACTAGGGCAATGCCGGGATGATACTTTCACACTAGGTCCCGGCCGACTTCCTCCCTTCATACCTTTCCCCAATCCTATCCCGACTCAAGCGAAAGATGTCTAAAGACGATAAATATAATTCAATTCAAGTCTTACTCAAAGTTAGATGAGCATAAATATATAAAATAAATGATCTAGTCACGTAGAATTAAGTAATTCCATCTGATAACCGAACCAAATCGACCCAGAAGTTTTTCTTCAAGATACTTTCCTCTGTTAGCTTTCAGAAAGTATTTCATTACTCAGCTGGTAATCGATATTCATTCTGCACCAAGGCGAGTGGAATATAACATTTAACAGTTTTTCTTCTGATGCGAAATATAGTTAAGCAAATGTTTGTATACGTTGTTTATCATCCGTTCGTTCTCTCATTTTCAATCCTTCACAGCGTGAAGCTTGTTTGTTCAGGCTTTTATTCTCGCTTTGTAATATTAGTTCCAATTTCTTTTCCTTTTCGCCCACATTTTAACAGACAACCTTGATCCTGTCGATAATATTGACTTCATTCCTTCTTCCCACAGTCTATTAGGATGTTAAGGAAGTAAATAGAGAAACGTTTTTACATTAGCTCTGCTTTTCTCTTAATGTTCAATGCAATCCCTTTTCTTCTCGACGTTTTGTTTTTGCTTAAAATGTCCTGAATAAACCTATTTTCCGCCATTTTTTTTTTTTTTTTTTAGTTTTTCCTTACTTCTTTTCCTGCGTGTTCAATAGGCGTTTGGGCTGTGACAGAAATGGTCTGCAAATAGCCTATGCATTAAGAAATGCCAATAATGTATATTATAATTAATGGCCGTACCCAACCTTCCGCTACAGAGAACAAAAAGGACACATTAATGGTGATTTGTAGAGGTCCCATCTGAACCTTGACAACATCCAACAAAGTGCTGTCAATTCTTACACGTTATGTAACATGCAAGGAATATAAAACAAATATTTCAAGTAGAGAACCTTGCTAATATGCAAATTAGAAGGTTTATTTATGAACAATTCAGTTTAAATTGTTCAGTTTTTTTTATTTGAATAGTGTCATATCGAATTAACTCAGTAAAATAATGATAGTTTCTTTATAAATAATAAGTTCAGGTTTTTAGATTGTGTATCTGTTCTTACATACACAAAACTTCCTCTCCCAAATCAACGCATTTTTAGATTGAAATCATCTTTCTACAATATACAGATATTATTTTATTACCGACAACGGACCTAGAACTTCCAAAGACAGGCAAAAAAATAACATTCAATATCTTAACATAGTATCAGTCACTCCACCCTCTAGCTTAAACTATGGAATTTAAATATTAGAATTGAATTAATTTGTGGTAAAACATGACAGTTGGCAAGATTGTATGGAGTTCACTTCCTAAAGTGAACTTGGACTGTATATAGCAACACTACATTCAGTGAACATTCAGATTGGAAAGGAAACAAACAATAACGAAATACAAGATATTAATAAGAGACATGAACAATCTAGAATAAACACATTGTATTTCGCAATAATTACAGTCAACTTAAGAGACTGGTAAGTTTTATGTTCACTTCTATGTATATCAGACTCAGAAATAGCCTACTAAATTGTTATGGGTACCTATTAATTAACCTAATCTGCTTAATCAACATTATACAGTTCTTAAATTTACGTTAGTTTTGCAATATTTAGTATAAAATGTGTACTGATCACATATGTAATTTGAATATGTTCTTAACGGCTTCTTGACGTGAAATATCAGCCTGCTATAAAATTCTCAAGTAAGAAATCAGTTTACTTACTTCATTTTCGAATATTTCCCAGACGATTACAGACGTGTATTTACACAACATGGAGACCAGACACAGCCTATGTAGCGGCGCACACACGCTTTTACATCTGCATACGATTCCTGTAACTATGATATTTAAGACGTGCGGCGTGTCTACTAGACCAGAATGACTCTATATACTGTGCTTGCCAGCACTTAACTCTTCATCCTATTTCGTCCTTTAATTTATTGATCCCTCAAGAATATCAAGGATATCGAATTACGAGGTTAACACTTTTCCACTAACCAATCATTAATTCGACTATTGCGTTCGCACTATGCAAATAACAATTAATAATACGCACTGTGCAAAAAAGCTGCAGGTGCTTCAATCAAACAATGCCAGCCTTCATCAAGATCAACACACTTTCCTCGCAAACATACTATAATTACGTTTGTTAAAAATTACTCCTATATTATTCAACTAATTATACGGGTTATTTCATTAGAAGTATCAGATATCAGAATAATCGAATAATAGCAAATCAAAAATACTTTAATAAACGGGTGTCCGAAGAACAAACAAACGAATAATAAAGGAACGGGTAAACACATAATTAAATAAGAAATAAATAGCAGAATATTTAAATGAGCAAAAATTCGGACTGAATATAAGTATATATTTACACAATAATTTAGAACTATTATGAACATTTGAGTCAGTAGTGATTAAGATATCCTGTAGATTTTTACTGTAATAATATCCTTATGTACTTACTACGTGTGAGTAGAGATTTAACATCGTGTTTTGTGGCGAATGAGGAGACGGGATATTAGTCACAAAAGACTGGAAGTTTTCGCAACCGTCAGTTTACGAAAACTAGCACTTTTATAACGACAACGTTTCCTAACGTCTTCAAAACGCATGGGTTTTCGTGCGGTTGCAATAGGAAAGACATTTAAGATTGCTCATTTTAACAACGCCATTAGTTCTTACAACAGGTACACAAACACGTCGCAGAAGTATTGAAACATGAAAGAATCTCTAAGATTGCTACATCAAAGCAGAAGAGAACTACTTTGAAGGTGAGCTTTAAATTTGTTTTGAAAGTTTTTATGAGCCTGGTCCGGTTTAATTTTGTTATCACCTCGTGTTATACTATGCATAAATAATCTTGACAACAAGGAAAGGCATTATACAAATTGTATGTGCCATTGGCTACAATCACAATCAACTGAAAAATGACTTTGCATGTTCACAATACCTTCGTCGTTGTAAACAATCATCCCACGTTAGTGTAAGTAAATATGTTCACGTTGGAATGCATGAAAGGAGTTATGTAAAACCTACCTTTCTTTTCTTCCAATACATGCAGATACATAAACTGGCCTTAATAACACACAAACGACATGCACGCATACATTTACTAATGCACAGAAAATAAATGTATATATGATATATGTAAAGATAGTGAAGACATAACAATGTTGTATGCTTGCTGCACGTCACATACTTCTGATAAAACCAGTCAATAGATAGCTTCCGAGTCAGTCAATGTACCAGCCAATGTAAAATATTGTTTTAGTTACCAAAGGCCATAGCAATCTTGCAGCTTTCAAAAGCATAAATTAAGAGAAGAAAAACAGTAGAACTATCTGGTAATATGAACTACATTAAAACTGCTATTGATGTTGTCATGTAAATAACATACTCTACTCGGCTTAGTGACCTTTTTAGTATATTCATATTTGTGGTGGTAAGTTCCGTCGTCTGAATTAAAGGTAAGGATATAACGCACTGTTTAGAAGTACAATATCTATTGTTGTTATTTTAAGAGTGTGTTTAATGATACGTACCTATAATTTCAGTCGGTAATTATAACATAAAAAGCACGTTTTACACGCTGTAGCGAAAGAGTTTTTTAATCCCAGTTTGACGTCTCGTAAAACTGTCATTAATGTGAACCCTCAAGTGGAATGCATACCATTGATGTATTCGGCAAGTCTCCTGGCACGTTCCTGCTGTAGATTTTATTAACTATATGTACTGGCAATATTCATTACGTTTCTTAGTTGTTTTGTATCGTAGTTAAGGAAAACACTTCCTACCATTTTGATATTTTATATGGACATGTGTATTATTGCCCCGATATTCAAGTTTAATTACTATTTCATATACTTATGGAAATTACGTACTAATGTAAATTAATGAAGAAGGTAAATACATTATATTGTATAAATATTAAATATATGTCTGGAACCGACTATTAATATTTGAAGCTTTGTTATATATGCAGAAGAAATGGTGACGTACCTGCATCTAACGGAAATCTCCACTTGGTATGAGAAGAACTTTTTCTTACATTCTATGGAACAGTAAAGAAGAAACCGCATTTTAATAAAATTGAAGATTATACGAAGATGTTACTATGATAGCCATAAAGTGTAAGATGCTATGTCCTACAGCTATTATGTGCTTCGGTATATACGAAGATTATGATGTTTTTAGTCAAAGTTCCCTGGAAATTTGATCTTCATATATTCTTGTTTTTATATTTAGCAGCTTCGGGTTAAGAGCTTTCCTCAGTCACACCAGCCATATACCGGGATAGCACCTTCAACATAGGCCCTTGACAATACCTTCCCGAATCCTTTCCTCTCCCCAATCCCGGCCTCAGCGTTAGATGTCTAAAGGCCACAAATAAAATCCAACTTCAAAATTTGGGTTAAGGAGTATACGAAGGGCGAGAAGGAGAACTTTTTCTTGATAGGATAAACCTTATACTTCCAAGATTACTTCCAAGGAAAACTTCCACCACTTTTGGCTAACATTTCTTTCATTTCTTGAGCTAAAACCTAAGAAATTCAGGAAATGTGTTTATGAAAAAGATGAAGTAAATATGTATGCTTTTTAAAGTGTAGAGATCCATGTTCATTCATATTTATAGGGAATAGCTCGGGGAAAATGTCTAACTCCGAAAATTGCACAAAGTGGCAAGGTCTAAACAACATAGATACTTGAGAAGGAGAATACGCGATTTATTTATGTTAAATCTTTGTAATACGTTCATTCGTTTTGCCTACAGTATTCTATTTTTCGAATTTACAAACATTTTCAGTGGCCATTTCTTTGAATCTAGTTGCATATGCAAAGAAAAGCAAAGCCATTAAAAAGTAAACCTTACTGGGAAATTTAACTCACAATTCAATCATAGTTTGTACCCTGGTATCTTAGACTATTATGCAGTTTATGGATAAGTAAAAACCAATCTAAACCTAACTCCTAGCAAGACATTTTATATAAACAAGATATTGTTGACTGAGTCATACCATTTAAAAACAATGGCGGATTATGATTACCTCCTCTTCCTTTTCGGCATAGCTCAGACACTAATACAGTTAAAGAAATGAGTAAGTGTTTATTTGAAAGGCAATTGAGGTTTCACAAAACAATTTTTTTTTAATTTGAAACATTTGTAAAATTTTGAAATTCTGCGATTGAATTTTGAAAATGTACTGTACATTTTGTTTGGCTCCATTGCTGATCAGTGGTATGTCAATACCTTTTAAATTCCGCTGCATATTTCTAGTAGAGAAAAGGTGAGGCCAAAATCACTTATCATTCTTACAAAATTGAAGTAAATTACACAGGAGTAATAAAAACATGTTAGTAGGGGTAACTATCCTAGAGCATATTTGAAGTCTTTGACGATAGCATAACGCATCACCTCTACTGTTAGTGGTACTGGAAATATGAAATTCATTTTCCCTCGCTTTCGGCAGCCTCTAACTCCGAAACGTGGTAAAATTTCCAATCCGGTGATTAGGATATTTTTTTTATTTGTATTTTTTGATATACGGTACTATCATTTTTCCAAGTTAGTTGGTGCAGTTTGTTACCACCCTGTACAAATGCATGAAAGCATTTTTCAATGTATAATGGTGTATGTTTTCTCTTTAAAATGAACGTAAATATATGGAAATTAAAACACTAAAACGTATGAATTAAAGCAGTCAAATAGTTAAAATATTTTGTTCATTATAATGGATTCCATTTACTAGAACACAATAAATCAACAAAGAGCAAGCCGTTTTTTTTCCCCTCAGGTTTTGCTAAAAGTAGTCATTAATTTGGAATAGCTCCCTACGGGCAAGTCAAACCTTATTTCGTAAGCATTTCGTTACACGTAATTTGGTGATGGGAATATTAATTCCCATATTAAATGGATGCTATTTTTGAAAGCTATGGAAAATAAATTGTGGGATCCAATTGACAAGAAAAGAGGGGGAGAGGAATTTATTGATTTACTCACAGGTATCTTATGCAACAACGACCAGCTATTTTTTTTTTAATAAGAAGAGTTTTAAAATACTCTTAAAGAGTAGATGATCAGATATATTCACCAATTCAATTAATGGATTACATGCAATTTTGTGAGTTTCTTATACAGGTCTACGTAACTACGAAAGTTCTATTATTACAACTCACAAAATACCTACTGCTTCAAGGCTGGTGATGTTTTGACACGACAATACGAGTATGCCTTTATGACATTTATGAGCCAAAGAAGCGGCAATATCCTGAAACCGTGACAAGTCCAAGGGATAGCGTTTTTCGACTAGAGAATGTTACACTGGTGGCCAGATATCCCATGCCTATATTCTTCTTGCAAAAATAAATAAATAAAATAAAATTTAAACATGGAATATTTCAATCAGTATTACCAGCAATAGGACTGAGACCTCCTTGCCTCCCTACATACTAAATCAAAAGAAAGGAAAATTCAATGTTTTTAGAGCGTAAAGAGGGACCACTCATTTAGAGTTTAATTTTCAACGAAACGCTCTCGCTTTGTTTGGAAAATGTGATCTTTCTATGGGGTTCCGATGCTTTTGGATGTCATTTATTCTTCAAACTTGAAAGGGCGATTTCTTATCTTTTTAGAGTTGTTTATCTCTCATCTCTTTATAGTGGTTTACAATGCATCATTTATTGATTTATTTACTATTCATTTATTTATTTATTTATTGAACACAACAGGTGTTCAACATACACATATGACGTTTTCTACATACACACATAGATGTAATATGCATATTTCGAGCTGCATGGTAACATATTCTACATAAAGTATTCATTATTTTATATAAGAATGGAATTCTATCATATTTATGTTAAATATATCGATCTCAGGACATTCTTTAAGAATACAATTATATAATGAGCACGTTCTCCTAATAGGCGATATGTCCATTGCTTTAGTTCTTTGGGCCGAGAGGTGGAAGACAGTATTACGCGATCGAGCTACTCTATGCGGTACATACAGCTCTAATTCAGATAATAAACTTTCTGAGTCGATTTTACTGTGTAAGAGCTTGTGTAGGAAAGTTAAGAGAAAATTAACTCTTCTGTTTTCAAGAGATTGTAACCTGTACTTATTTACCAGGTCTAAGCATTTTTCAAATTTAGGATATATTCAAATTTCTTTGTATGTCAAAAATCGTACAAATTTAGACTGTATAATTTCAATTTCCCGAAAGTTCTTTTGTGTATTAGGATTCCATATTATTGCAGCGTATTCTAACTTTGACCTAACATACGCTGTATATAAAGTTTTTAAGACATCGCATTATTCGAGAAATCGCTAGTTAACCTCATTATATACCCGAGGCTCCTGTAAGCTTCGCTAAGAAGGTGTTTATGTGCATGTCGAATGACAGGTTAGTTTTAATGACTACACCAAGTTCAGTAATAGAATCTACTCAAACTAGTGGAGAGTCATTCACTTTGTATTCGAATTTCAAAAAGTTTGTTTTTCTTGTATATGACTTTATACTACATTTATTAATGTTTAATTATAGCATGTTTGTTTTACACCAATTGGAGACTGCATTAATATCATTTTGTAAGGAGACCGCGTCCAATTCGGAGGAAATACTACAATAGATTGTTAAATCATTTGCAAACAGAAGTTTGTTGGAGGATGTTATGACAGCAGGCAAATCATTTACAAATAATAAGAACAAAATAGATCCAAGGTTCGATCTTTGAGGCATACCAGAATTTACAACATATTCCTCGGTTATAATACTTTTGTAACGAACTTGGTGTTTACGGTGACACAAACAGGATGCTATTAACTGGGGAAGTTTTTCTGAGAAGTTGAATGTTACTAGCTTGCCTACATGAATGAAGTAGGATGTCATGATTAATGACATCAAAGATTTCGAAAAGTCTGTGCAAATTACGTCTACTTGTCTGTCCTCTATTATCAATTTGTCTAACTAAAAAATGTGGTAATTCAACAAGGTTGGTTACAGTTGATTTATTTGGCAAAAATCCATGTTGGAAGGGCGAGATAATTGATCGAACGTGTGAGTATATACGTTTGTGTATAATAATTTCAAATACTTTGGCTGGCGCAGATATTATGGAAATTGGGCGATAATTTTTAATATAATTACTCGTGCCACCACTTTTAAGGATAGGGCAGATATCGGCAAGTTTCCATTTGGCAGGGTATTCACAGGTTGCAAGCGATTTATTGAAAATCGCTTGCAGTGGATATTTAAGTATTTCAGAACAGCCTTTGATAATATGAGATGAGACTTTGTCAGTCCCGAAAGATGTCCGAGGTTTCAGTTTTTTAATAGCTTTTCCTACGTTCTTCAGTTCAATGTGTTCGAGAAATAATTTATCTAAAATTTCAGAACTGTTGTGTTCAGTTAAAGTATCAAGGTTATATTTTGTTATGGCTGGTAGTCAAGTTTCTTCTCTGTTATTTGTTACTGCGAAGGCTATCGAAAGACGAAGTTATACTGGGAAATTTATCGCGTTACGTTTAGTTAAAAATGACAACAAAAAACCTGAAAGCTTCTCTCAGTGACAACATTTACCAGAACATGTCAGAAGTAACCAAGTAAGATATGTACAAGAAATTTTTTAAAGTTGTCCTCAAGTACCTGATGAGACGAAAGAAGCTATTTGATAAGCATATTCTCTCGCAGTTGGACGGCTAGCTGAGGGACTAAGGCATTGGATAGCTGGCTGGGAGGCACCGGGTTCAAATTTCTACGCCATTAACTTATTTTCTCTTTTTCAATCATAAGTACATTACTTTTCTTCTTACTACTTATGAATCAATACTCCCTTTTTGAATCTGTTTAAAATGTTATATGCGCCGTGTTCATGTTCAAAAGGTGAGAACTTTATCTGAATAGATGGAAATTCACCATAAAAAAAATTATATCTACTTTCCCATCGAAATAACCCACCATAGATCATATATTTTATCTAGCGGAAATTTCTCATCTTCTCTCCCGTGAAAATACACTCTAAAAGAGTGATTGCTCTTTCTGCTCACAAAAGATGAAATATTCCGTACGAATCGAGCGGAATTCCGTTCTTTGAAGTTAGTATAGGGTGCCTTTTGGAAGTCCGCGATCGTTACCACTAAACCACAGAAGCTATACAAATAACGGTAGTCTACTCATAACGAAATCCTTTAACATCGTAATATGTCGCATGAGCACGTCAGCTGCATCTTTGAAAATTATTTCTTATTCTTTATCGCGGCTACTAATTGCTTTAATAGTGTTTGGCAAACGTTGTACTTATGCATGCCACTTCGACACGATTGTATCACTAATATTTCATATTTTGACTGCATCGTAGATATCAGTTAGAAGTAATGATATTCGGTGCTTAATTTGTAGGGGTTAATGTTGGAGTTTCCCTCTCTCTTCAAAAACCTTGCCTTGTTCCATTTTACCAAAAAACAAACACAATTTGAGCTAGAATGGATATAATATTGTACTATCTCCCTCTGGACAAAACGAGCACTCGTTATGTGCATTGAAGGCTAAATTTCGATAAGATTATGCATCGTGTCATATTCTGTAATATTTACGTTTTGGACCTAATTTCAGGCTGTTTTGTTACTACAGTCAGTGAATCCCAGAGAGATTATATGACTAAAAATAAGACGTTTTATTATTACTCTATTCTTTGGAAGTTTACTATATCCACACCACAAGCAACAGTATTTCTTCCTAATATGCCAGGTTCGTTTGAATGTTTTTTTACTGTTCCTCGATATATTTCTTTTGTTATTATTAACTTTAGAATTTCCCAGAAAGATTATACTAGTAAGGTATCTGTGTTGCGTTCATTACTTTTAATTTTGGAGTAAGAACTGAAATAACAGTCAACGAAGGAAAATAAGTTTTGTAGCAAAGCGGAACGAAAGAAGTTATCAATAGCAGTGATACATGTCCAAGAAAGAAAAGGAAAGAAAGTCGTTGTCAATGATTGTTATCATTCACACGAATTTGATCCAGATAATGGTCGAATGCATTTCTTTCCTACCATTGACGCGCAAGTAAGGAAAAATGCAATGAGTATAATAATAATTTAAAATGACAGAACTGATTTGCAACAATGATTTGATTTAACGAATATTAATAATAATTATTATTGTAATTTCTGTTCACGTGTATCACTGAAAGCAATTACAAAGAAAGAAAAAGTACACAAATAAATTGAATTTAATAAAGAATATACATTTGAACAAATATTCTTTGTTTTCATTAGAACTATACCAGTAGTTTCAAAAGTTTGAATTCGGTATTGTGGAGTGAAGGAGCGTGGTCTGTGTGTGTGGATGAATGCGGCTAGAAGGGGTGGGTTAGCATCAGTGTATATGACGTATGACTTAAACGTCATCAAGTATCCTTAGCAACGGCTCTCCTTTCCGTGCTGATAGGCTGGTTATGTGTTATAGAGCTCTATTGCTCGGCATTACTTGAACTGAACGTAAACTACAATGTTTGTTCAAACTGTAGGGGTTAAGTTCAAATCATCTTAGCCTTAGAAACGTTGATTATTAATACGGAAAACTTAAGAATGAGAATAGGTATTAATAAGTTGTAGCACAATGACGTTTGTAAGCATATTTACAGGCTCATCCTCAGTAAGTTCGAGTTTTGAAATCTGTTGGAAAACTAAATAGAAAGTGACAATTTAGGAAAGTGATCAATATTCTAGTTACGGAACTATATGGTATAAAGTAGGGCCATTAAATAATGGATAACTAACTGTCCATCATCATCAAGTAGGAAGTCAAATTTCTTAGCGGAAAATAATTCATCACATTTATTATACTGTTAAAAATGTCCGACCAGTTACCTGGGAAAAGACAGGAAACTGAACACTGTAACGTGACTAACAAAAATCAGAAACCCTTCAGTTTCCAAAAATATTCAAGCAAAGAATACTTAGAAATGTTCTCGACTATTATACAGGTTCACATTACGACTATTGTTGAGATTCAAATTGTGAACCTCCACGAGAAAAATTCTAAGTATTCTTTGCTTGAATATTTTTGGTACTGAAGGGTTTCTGAATTTTTTTATCAACGTTCCATTCAACAGTTTTCTGATTTTGTCAGGCAACTAGCCGAAAATGCAGTGTACTTAATTGAATTAATTAGATAATTACTATATTGCCCATCTTTCTAAATTTTTGCAATTTCGTCTCCCCATTAGTTTGTCTCTGTAAGTTGGTTGATTGAACGAGTTTGTCAGTTCCTAAGCACGGGACATATGCAGGTTTGTTTGCGTCGTATACATTGCCTTTAAGTGTACTACCATCCAATTAGAACAAGGGGCCCCACTCATCAAAGGCAAGTGTTTTAAAAATTCCAACGAAAAAAAAATGTCTTTTCCTCTGTGGAATGAGTCTTTCTGATTAATGCAGTGCTAAGAAATACACTGATCCGTTTTCAATTCCTTGCTTTGGGTTCAAAAAGATAATTTGGAAGATAAGACGATCATATTACATATTGATTGACGGCTTTAAAAGCAGACTGGGCTAATCGCCAAATGCTTTCTCTCGAGGGAACTTGGATTAAACTTCCAGCCAGCCATAAAATTCAATATAATGCACAAAATGCGTTTTAATATACTTTATTGCATATTAATGATATCAAACTATGATGTATACCTGAAGTTGAAAGCACCTAGGGATTGTGCTAAAATCAGCATTTTGGAAAAGGTTGTCAATTAGACCGTTCTGCTTTTAATACCGACAATACTCTCCTAGAGTAGATATCTTTTAAAACAAGGTTAAGCTTAGTATCATTTAATATGGGATTTAATGAATTAATTTGAAAATGAAATGGATTAAAAAATTAAATATAAAATTAAGATGATTATATTAGGAGAGACAGGAGGAGAAAATTTGGAGTAGCCTACGGCTGATGTCCTTCAGGCACAATATGCATGAAACATTAGAGTTTTTCTTCTTTTAATAAAATGAAATAAATTTGATGTGATTTTTTTTAATTTTACTAAATAATGCGTAGCCAGACTCACACAGATTCAAGTAGACAGCATGGGGAGGGAGATAATTGCGTGTCAACGCTTGGGGTTATGCAGCAAAACGTATGTTCTTACACGAAAATAATTGTCACAATTTTGTTGCTCCAGCCAACGAAAATACATTTTTAACTTCAATTTTGGATTTATTTTTATGTTTTATATTTTGTTATGATTGATTGAGAAATATGAAGAGAGAGTTATGAGGAGGAGTAAAATGTTACACAGAATGATACGAAACTATCGTTAGCGTAGTCTTTTCTCTACAGGGAAATACAGTAAAAGGTCTGCCTTTAAACACTGTGACGGTAATATAGATCTCCTCTTATTATACATTTTTCAATATGAAAAAAACTATATAAAAAAACTTTTCAAAAACATATTTTTCTTAAGCAATTCATACTAAAAAGTAAAATAATAATAATAATTTTGTTTATGCATGACTAAAAAAAGCATGGGCTATCATATACAGTCACTTTATTAATTATTGAATTAGCTCGGCCCATGCTTTTCTTTTTAGTCATGCATAAACAAAGTTTTTTTTTTTTTACTTTTTAGTACGAATAATTTAAGAAAAGTATGTATTTAAAAAGATTTTTATTATTTGTTTTCAAGTTATTTCAGTGTTTGGATACTTTTTCTTAAGCTAATGTATGATGATCCAAATCCTAAAATGTTCTGCAACCAGTCTGACTCAAAATCGTTGCAGCCTAGTATCTATTTTAGGATAAAGAAGTTCATAATAAAAAATATTAAATATGCTTTTAAAACATATAAATATATAGAAATATATGAAAGTAACAATGGAATATTGTATTGTCACCCGACTCACGTCATTGTGCAAAATTTTCATCGTTGTATGACGTCGGGAAATGAGTTAAATTAACCTTGAAAGATTTGAGGACACCACGAACTATTGTAAACTAAAGAAAGAATGTAAAAAATCATCATGATATCTTAACTGAATGCCGACACAGAGAATATAATATTTTTTCTTGGAATTATCACAAGACTAAAATCAACGTAATATTATGTTTCGTAAAAACTTTTCTTCTTTCTGAAGTATGAATATGATTTCCAGTCCCGTCCATTTACTATGTCAACTATCGTCCAACGAACTTCTGCACGTCTGATAATTGTCCAAATTAAATCGGAAGACGTCTGGTGGTTGTTACAAACAATTAATGAACTATCGAGTACATAGTACATACAAAATTTGTTGTTACTTAAGTTATTTCTAAGCTGTCTACATATCGATGGGCTTGATTCATATTAGAAAGTGTGACTCTCTGGGATGTAAAAATGATGGCTATTTTCTGTCAATCTAGAGAAGAAAACATTAGAGTGAGCTACTAGAAATTTAACAGTTAGTAGAATCGAGGAGTAAATTAATTACTAAGATGGTCCTAAAGTACAAAGTTTCTTCACTACTCACTCTTTTCAGATTCATCTGAAGACTTACAGTCGTTTTGAAAGCAACCAGTGGACTTTATCAAGTGAATTCATTGAATATTTGAACTATAGACTGTGTACTTTTGATTAAGGTTTTTGTTAGTGATATTCTTAGCGTCACCAAATTATACTCCAGTTGTTGAAACTAATACTGTATATTTTAGAATGTAAATTTTGCTTTATATGATTCATCATAAATTTCAATGGAAAATTACTGAGTTTAATTTATATAGGTTCATATTGTAAGAAAAATAACATACTGCTTCCAATCTATTTTGGTATTTTTGTTTATTTTCAATAATACAAACTATACATTATGTATTGAACAAGAAAATTTGATTATAGTAATATCTCTTGAAGCGTTCTAAGGCTATAAGAAACACTACGAATGAGACTAGGACATTAAGTGAATTCTTTATTAACACGTTTATAATAATTGAAAACAAAGTAATCATTTTTTCTGCCAAAGCATGAAAGAGTTTATCTACCATAACACAATATATGGAAGCCAAGGAACGTTGGGGAGCCACAGTTACATACAGATAAAAGTTGATCTTATCAATAACCGTTGAACAGTTATCCCAATTCATCCTATTGTATGTATGTCCACAAAACTAATATTTTTCTTCGAAAAAAAAACAAAAAGCATGCAAAGTGTGATGATGTCCAATCTGTAATACCTATACAGGTATGAATGAGAGAAAGTTATAGTACTTTATTGCAGAATTTAAAATATCAGTCAATTCTGCTACTAAATAACTAATAAAAGTTATATAATTTTGATGAGAGAATGGACATATCTCTAGCAAAACAATCTTTCCAAAGTGCTCCAGAAACAACAAGAATAAACGATATTCAGTATCTTGGTTAAGATCTTTTCCTGTCTCGTTGTCTATCATAAAAATTCCAACATCAAAGCGATTGAAAACGGCTAGCACTTCAATGTGTTTGTTTATGAAAAGGATAACTTCACTAACATGCAAAAGAAAAAATGACTGAATGTTGGCAGTATCTTCTCTCGGCAACTACAAGTTATTTTTATATTCTATTCCGTTTTCTTCTTACATTAAACTTCATTGGGCACCCTCGTCTCCTGGCGCCCACTCCCCTCCCACCGTTCTGGGTTCTGGGTCACATCAGGAACAAATCTCACAAGGGGAAAGTGGGGGTTGAAGGGGCATGGCTGGAACCGGAACTTTGGTTAATGGACCTAACAGAAAGGGAACATCTTTCTATTCTTTAACGTCAGCCATTAGACGCAGTACGAGCGACCCACACTACTCACTTTGACTTTTCCCTCACAAGTTCTTTATGCCTGAAGGAAACTCTCTCTCTCTCTCTTCACCAAGAAACCAATTCAAGGCCCATCAGTCACCTTAGAAACATAACATGTATGATAAAAGAAAAACATGCATAAGCTTGTAGTAGTAATAGTAGTGTGGGTGAATCATGACTTCCTTTCACTTGATGCCTGATGTAACATGCAGACCAGAACCGGAAATCATATGGTGCACTTTATTTTCAGTTTCGGCTTTTTTTTTCTGGTCTGTTTTCCCAAAACAACAGACGTTTAATTTTATTACACTTAACATTAAAATGGTGTTAAAGAAGATCCTTCGATAAATCATCTAAAGGGTATGCTGACATTTCAAGCAGATAGATCAAAGCTGCTGAAGATTACGTGTAAGATTTTAAAGCAGATACTAGAAGTCCACAACTTTGTTTGTTTATTTCTACTTTACGGACTTAAGCTTAAATATCTAACTTGGAGAAAAAAACAGCTTTAGAATGAAATGTTTCCATACAGAAAGCTTTATCAATATAAATAATTCAAATGAGGCTATGTATGCACAAAAACGGATCAACCCGTATTTCTGTGAAAAACTTGCTGACTGCAGTGAGCTGTTGTACAAGTTTTGCACTATATATATATATACACCTGGGGACAACCCACGGACGTTTTGTTCCTTGCCTGTATGACACATGTAGGCATCATGCTTCGAGAAATTGCCGCCCGGTGGCACACACAAAATGCGTGTTTACTCCGTTGTATCTTCATGAGGGTTGGCTCGTTTTTGCGCACATAGCCTCGCTCTCTAATAATTTCGTTAACAAAAGAATAACGATTTCCCTGATTTATTCGTCTTTGTTTGCGAGTATACGTACCGGCGCCTAATAATACTTTTGTACCTAATTATCCACTTAAGTTGAAATAATCTTCAGACAAGTAACTTTCATTGAATCATTAGATTTGTAATATGTAAGATAACTACAATGATGTATAACTGTTGTATTCAACATTAGTAATAATATGATACTAAGGGCCTGTAGATCTACAAACCGGTGTCAGTTTCCAGGCGAACGAAGTTTTAAATTGCTTTCACATTTATTAAAAAATTTCAACTAATTCCAAGCTTGATTATTGTTCTATTACTATATTTTATGTTTAAGACATTATAAAATAAACTATTCAACACATGAAAACGAAACACGAGTCTCAAACCAAGTAATACACGTTAGCGCAGCTATGTCACTTGACATCTCTGCCTAATAAAATGCTTTATCGCGTCTCGGTTAAGAATCAATGTAAATAAGGTTTCCATACCTTCCGATTTGAATCTCATGTTTCCATGACAAACTGCAGTCAGGATATTTTTTGCTGGGCTCAGATGTACGTCTTGTCAAATACTAAGCCAATGTTTAAAATTTTGCCATTGATATCTATGAACCGTATTTATATAACTTTTGCTCGGATATGAAATACTACTACACAATTAGGGTGATATCGTAAAAGTTGATATGTCCAATGCATTTTCTATGGACATATCAACTTCTACCTTATCAGCCTAATTTGTAGAAAAAATGGCCCATGATCCTAGTTTGAAGATATCGTCAGTTATCATTGTGTAATCGGAAAATCTCTTAAAAATACCGAAATAATATTCGTCAGATACAATCAGCCTAATGTGTTTAGACTTTAGATGCAAATAATTGCTCATAAATAACAATAATAATAAGCGCTAATCACTCAGCGAAAGCACATTTGTTTTATAATCGAATGCTCCTTCATGTAGGCTAGTGCTGAATAAAACGAACTTCTGAGTATGTAAAAATAAGTAAACGCCAGTATCCTTCTAGCTACAGGTGTTGGGCAATTAGTGTAACAACTCTTGTGTGAATGTAGGATCAATCCCAAAACCCTATGTTCCCACCGGGAAATTAACACAAAATTTCTTGCATCAAAACCAAAGCTTTAGTCATTTGGCTAAGCAGACTTCAGTAATAATTTCAATTCTTTATTAGAGTGTCGTGAACACCTATAATGACTATACACTAGAGTCGATTTAACATAATAGTTAAAATGGTACAATAAAAACTCACGATACCCTGAAACGAAGACAGAGTTAGTTTGGGGATAATACAAGAAAAATAACAATAATATACGATAATTACATCTACTAAAATCAGTCGTCATTGAGAAGAATCACATAAAAACAAACAATAGAATACATGTAACTTGTACACACAGGGACAAACACTCACATTCTCAAGCATATATTAATAGCTCAGGATTCGTTAAAAGCATCTACCATTCTCTTTAAATTGAAATTGAACAAAGGTTAAGGTTTTAATAATTAGTATTTTCTAAATGAATGGGAGGATACTCTGAATATTATATTATTCAATGAGAATTTGCTATGTATTTTATGATATCAAATTGTCAATAAACTTTTGATCGATCACTTTCCTTCTACTGTACAAAAGGTTCCAAACCAAGATAGGCACACAGTAGTCATAGGTATATGAGAAATATGGATAAAACAAATTTAGCAAAGTAGCCTTATAAAGCATTTCTGGATGGCTTTAACATGATATTTGACTGTTTTAGTAGAGGGATATCATCTTATGACAGCATATTCTAACTTTGATCTAATGAGCACTTTACAAATGTAGTAGTTTTCCATAGTTCTCTCCATTGATTAAATATAAATTCAATTCATCTTCTGGCTTCAGTGTTGATCACAATTTTAATTTACTGTCAAATATTATTCCTAGGTCCCTAATATTATGCACCTTGATAATATTAGAGTTGGATACATTGTAATTGCTGACAAAATAATATATTTTACTGGTACCACTAACATCGTTAAGTTTAACAACATTAATTTTCATTCTGTTGATTTGACACATTCCTCAACATTCCTACATCTCGTTGCAGATACATACTATCGTGTATACAGCTAATGTTAGATATTAGCTATAGATCGTCTGCATACAATAGAGGGTACGCAAATGCGAAAACCTTGTACAAATATTATTGATAAAGATATTAAATAATATAGTCCCTAAAGGAGAACCTTGAGGAATGCCATTTGCAATATAATCAACATTTACATTTACAATTGTTCAGCTCAATCTGAAACTTTCTATTTTGAAGTGATAAGATCACTTTTTTAAATGTATTTATTAAAATTCAATGGTTATCTGAAGCATTTGGGAAATCGAAACCTAGCATTATGATTTTTAATCAATGCATTTTTCTATTAAATTTAGGATATGACACAAATTAGTTCTGGCAGATTTACCAATTAGGAATCCATGCTGATTATTAGAAAATACATACTTCAAGTTGAATTCAAGGTGATCAGTTATGATACTTTCAAAAATTCTGAAAAACTGCATCAATATGAAATATAGGCCTGTAGTTATCTTCAGATGAAGTGGTATCACTCTTATGTATGGGAATAATAAAAGCTTGTTTCCAACAATCAGGGTATATATATATATATATCGTTTCAAGGATTTGTTCAATAGTTTTGCTAATGTGGGAGCCAAATATTCAATGCATACCTTAAGTTCAAAGTTGGGTATACCATCTAGACCTATGATTGAAATAGCTTTTAAGAGCAATTTTAATGAGATCCTTAGTTTAGATCGTCGGTATGCTATAATAATAACGTAACGGAAATAGAATTTTATTAACGTGTTATGAATAGCGTATGTTATGACCTATACAGCACAAGTCATGTTACAATTTAAAATAAAAACTATAATTTTCTTCTACTAAGATGTTTCAGTCAACACACACTGAGATAAAAATTTGAACCCTAATACACGTGTTGTATTGGCAGCAAAACTAATTCATCAT
>JAGDQP010009305.1:27625-58335 GCA_022664845.1 Lepisma saccharinum
AGTGGGTTCTTGGATTCTTTATCCCTGCATTGCATGCACACAATCAGTACCTTTAATATTTCCTTTGATAATAATTATATTGCACTAAAATCACATAATGAGAACTGATCATACTCAAATGAAGTAACAGTGATTTTATAATTTTTTTTCACAAGGTTGATTGAAGATTTTAACATTAGAACTTATACCAGTATTTTCCGAATATAAAGTGCTTTTAACTCATTCTTAATTACACTTTCTGACCATTTTTTGGACAGTTTTCTACACTGATAATATAAGATGAAATATGTTAAAACACCTTCAATATAGGGATGTAGGAAGACTATGCTACAAACTTTCCGGTGTTGTGGAGTAGAGGTGGACAACCATTTTGATACACAAAACTACAGGTCTGAAGTGAATTATGACTATTACAGGACTCTACATGCTGTAACGTGTCATTGCAAAGACAAAATTAATCCGTGTAGACTCGACAATTTCTAAAAAAAAAACAGCTTCTTTATATAAATCCTAGAATAAATTTAGAGGATCTGTAGTTTTAGGGATTTAGCAAGCAACCCACAACTCATCAAGCTATCTATTGAGTTTACGTTGTACGGCACCATTAAAGCGCATTGAAACACAACTGCACAACAGGGATTGCCAACCTATTTGGTATTACACGGTACAGCACTTAGAATCATCCACGAGCAATTATCCACTTCCTTCCCCATAGTCTTGTTGTCTGAAAATGTTCGGGTACCTCTGTTCTAGAATACCTGAAGGTTTTATAGTATAATTTCTCCATATCCTGTTTTATGTATGGGTTTTGCATACTTTTTAAAATAAAGTGGTTGGAGAAGCAACATTTATGGAATGGGAAAAATAAATGTAGAACGAGGATTATTTGGTTCTTATTTCTTAAAATATATTTCGTTATATTTCGTAAGCATATATGACTATTTGAGATCATCTATTGGATATGATATAAAGAGCGACGTTAAATTTTGTTCCAAAAAATTGTAGGTTTAATAGAAGCTTAGCTACATTTTTGGATTATAAGGTCGCTGGCAATTTCTTCCCAAAATTCATGTCTATCAATGCATGTATCTGTAATAATATGACTTTAGAAGGTATACATTACACCTGAAAGGATCTAAGGCTTGATCGAGGGCAAATCAAATGGAGTAATTCAAAATCTATTTATCATTCCCAAATATACGTATGTTTTGAAACCTCAAACACGAATTTGTAAGCCGAGTTTCATCATTAACATATATTAACCATTTCGTATTTAAAAATAAAACTTTTCTTTAATGTAATCGAATAATTACACGAAATAGTGGTATTGGTAATGTGCACCAGAAGTTGATGATAAGATTTTGTGTAAGGCCAATGACGCAAATTATTGTTAGAGTAATTAAAGACCTGATTTGCAAGTTCAGGTTCATCTCAAGTTCATCGGAGTATTTTTTTAGGAGGAACAAAATCCGTCCAAGAGCTTGGGATATTATTATATTCAACTGAAATTATTTTGTATTAAAAAAAGGTGTTTTACTTGGAGTAAGGATGTAATATTATGTAAGTGGATAGCCTTTGGAACATAGATGCCGACTAACAGAAAAATCAAAATATGAAAAAATTGGACTTGGGATGGTTTACAATTATTCAGGTCTTCAATTTATTATTTCAAAATTTTACTTTAAACTTATTTCTTCAAGAAAGTTTAGAAAATTTTCTCCTCCTAAACATTAGAAAAGTTATTTGAACGCTGTTGTATTAGAATGTTTTGAAAGTAAATCTAGAAGGGAAAGTTTGAAAGTAAGGATTGCTAACTAATATCTGATTTTATATTCCATATATTCAGCTGCTTCTTAGCTTCAGACCTTCCCAGCCAGATGGCAGCAGTTTTAGTTTTAGTTTTCTGTGATAATCACGTGACTGTACGAGAGTTTCAATCCAAATCGTCAAGTAATCCACAAGTTATAGGGGCAATTAGAATATTAAATAAATAATGGTAAATGGGAAAGTTGGACTTATAAAAAGAAGCGTTTTACGATAAATCACCTGTTCTGGACATCTTTCTCTGTACTCTTAAAATGTGTTCTTCGACAACTGATAGTTCACTCACACAGTGTAGTATTCATTTGGAATATGTGTTATACAGGATATATGAGGCACTGAAATTGGATACTACTGCTACTTAGCAATCAAGGTTTGATCTTCATTTCATCCCAAAAGCAGTCCAATATCCTGAATATAAGATTATATATTAATTAGGGAACCTTACTCCCTGAATTCTCATAGTTTTATTTTTAAAGTTAATTCTAATATTAACTTAGCTAATTTTAATTATCTTTTGTTTAAACATTTTTTTTTTTTTTTACATTTTGTCTCGAAAATTATTTTGTTAAAGTATGTTTCCCAAATAGTTTCAAACAATTTAAAATGTTTAAATTTCTTTTAGAAAAAAAAAATATATTTCAAAAATATTTTTTAAATCTTCTTTGAGAACATTTTCAAAGTAAGTGCCGTTATAATTTTAGAGAATATAAAAGATCGAGTTTAACATTTTTGTTTAAAAAATTCTTGTTCCATTTTTTTTAAAGTAGTTTCAAAATGTTCCAAAATGTTTCAAAAGCTGAAGTTGTAAAAGATCAGCTTTAATTCCAAATTTTTGAATGTTTGAATTACAATCTTGAAAGTCTTGTTTAAAAAATTACAAATATCCTTTCAAAATTTTCTTATTTCAACATCTTGTATAAAATGCACATCTATTTAGCAATATGGAGTTCTTTCATGTAGTCGTATTCGTATGGCTTCTGTGTTTGTATTCTCGTATTGTATAACTCTTTTACGTCGGAGTGGGGGAAAAGTGGTTCACTCATGATGAAATCTCATATTATGTTCCAATTTGATTGTGAATAAGTAATTTTTCTGTAACTATTTTTAGTGTATTCACATGCGAGGTGTCCGTTCGCAAACAGAGAAAATCATAATATAAATATCATGCTTTGTAACTAATTAAAAGCATATAACACTCTGTCTTACATAGAGCAGGGGATAATCGGTCCGTTCAAGGTCACCTCTTGTGCTCAAATTGTTATCTTGAATCTAGTAAAAACTTTAATCAATAAGGTTTACTGAATTTGCATATAGAAGAAGAAATTTTTGTAACTATGATAAGCAATTATTCAGGAATTGAATCACGAAATTTTAGAGAAAATCTATTATAACACTAAACGGACACGATTCTCCTGGTTGATTTATAAACCATTGATATCAACATCAAAATAGTTACGTTTCACCTGGAATCCTGAATTCCGAGGTGATTCGGATACGCATTTCTTCGTAGGCATTGTTGTCGACAAGATTCCCAAATATTCTTATTGCAATTGATAAATGCTTAAGCTTTTGCTATATGTTTGATTGGCTTCCAAAATTAAGCTAACTGTCATTCACGTTAAGGATACTTTCCATATCAAAGCTTTGCTTTTATAAACTTAAGAAAATAAAATAATAGTTGAGCAAAGCAAATACGTTTTAATTAAAAACTAAAAGCGTGTAACAGTTTCGCCAACTAACTATCAACTTAGCTTCATCAGACACATTAAATCACATAAACAACAAACTTTCTAGTGAGACAGCCATCTGGTTCCTGATTGCTCCCCTGCCAGCCAATCCCGTACCGACTACACAAAGTGAATTTTTAATTAACAACAGTGATTGTTAATTAGGGAATCAGTGATTGATGTTAATTAAATATTCACTTTGTGTAGTCGGTACAGGATTGGCTGGCAGGGGGCCAATCAGGAACCAGATGGATGTCCCACTAGAAAGTGTGTTGTTTATCTGATTTAGTATGTCTGATGAAACCAAGTGGTTAGTTAACTGGATAAACTGTTACACGTTTTTAGTTTTTAATTAAAACGTATTTGCTATGCTTAACTATAATTTTATTTTATCTCACGTTAAGGAATTTGTATTACCAAAATCAAATCCATACTATTCGACCATAACTAACAAAATGGAGCTCTTCTTCCACTCGAGAGAAAGGGTTAATCTTTAACTAATTATATAATTACGCAATAGCTCATGGTAAAAAGATCTGCTAGTAAAGTAGATTGTTAAGAGAGCATATTCTCCTAGTTTTTCATCTCCTTTTTCTTGGTTATCAACTCTGATGCGTGGAATATTCAGCGCAGATAACTTTCGAAGGGGATGTTTTAACAAGGCAAAGGGGAAAAAGTGAGGTGATAATGGAGACGGACTCTGAGGGCATATTACAGACCTAAAGACTCTTTCGTCGCTATATCTCCGAACCCAAGATCTCTCAGAATATATGGGAGTTAGGGAGAGACGATTTCAATCTTATATGAAGAATGGGAATTCGAGCTGAGAAAGAAATAGATCCGATCCAGTTGAAGAGATCTTTTGTCACACTTCTTGGTCTTTTCCCCTTACTTTCCTTTTCGATTTCACAGGGTGTCTGTAAATTTTAAGTGCCAATTCATGCCTCTGTGTTGAACATATGGCGAAGCTACTTTCTAATAAGTTATATTATTCTATTGTTTTGGTTTATTAATGTGGAAGAGAATATGTGTTCTTACACTGTCTTAGAATTATACTGTCTTAGAATTACAATACTCTAGGTATTAATCCAATTCAGCGCCCTTTCCACAGTCTTATAGATACAGTTCGAGTCAAATGCATATGGACTTTTATGACAATTTGTACTAAAACTAACGTAAGATCCTAGTTTATCGTCAATTGAGCTAGAGTTCTGGGAATACAGTCTAGATTTACTGCTTTGCAATCCAACTTATACTTCTTCCTTCTGGTAGATTTCTCCTTCTTTTCTCTAGTTTGCATACACTGCTGATTCTATTTGTGCTGAAACTCCAAGATCATCTTGGCCTGATTAGCCTAAAACCATAAATCAAATTTGAAACCAAGATCATCTGTCACATTGACTTTAAAGAACGAAATTCTTGCGACTCTTGCAAATAAATCTTCTTGAAAAGTTAGCTTCTTTCTTGTGGCTAAACATTATCTACAGCCAGCATAAAATTGGACGAAGTCCTGTAAAACAGATAAGATATAGTTATGGAGAAAACCAGTTGAGACATGTGATATTATTTGGTGGTATTTGCATCTGTACTTTATCTTGAATTCAAACCGGAGTCGGCCTGGGTCTTATATGCCTAAAAGACATAAATAAAAATTCAAATTCAAACCGCAGTTGAAATGTGGCATTCAGATACTATCTCCTAAATAGTACTGCAGATTCCACCTTTAGAAGCTAAGTGGCCGCTTAGAACATTAATCGCAACTCAAACAAACGTATTAACTACTGCTTATGTAACCAAGAACTAACATCACATGGCATTACTTGATGGTGCGGTTGCCAGACAAGAGGAAGAATTCTCAGATTCTCAAGTGAATCGTACATTTCCAAAACGTTGTAGCTGCCAAAAACAAAATGTTACAGAAGAAAGGAAAAACACATGTCTATGGAATGAAAATGTATTTATAATCTAAGACAAGAGTTCGTGTTTCCACCACTAGGGCCAGCGGAATGCAGACAATGGACTGTGCCATTGTGAAACATAGCATTTACAATATGTTTTTGTAATAAAATGCATTTTCCAAACAATGGCATTTACAACGTTTTGAAAATGCATGATTCAAGTATTCTTGTTTGTCGTTGTGACTGCCGTGGCCTTACAAGGGAGGGTCACGATACGTTGTTGCTGAAATCCGAATCGAACATAATGCGTCTGATAGAGCATGGTGAAATATGGTGAATACCAAAATTTAAGGTGCATTGGACAAGGGAGAGAGGAGCTAGAGGGAGGGACGAAACCTCGAAATTCACAAAAGTTAAATAAAGGATATATTCACAGTGATTTTGAATAAAGGATGTTACTTTCGCGAGGTGATTCCTGACATCGAAAAAAGTAAAAAAGTTCATATGAACGTGGGTGACATTCAGCTTCGTATTGGAGATGTAGCTTTGGGTCCAAAGTCGACGCCTAGCGATGGGAATAAATGAATAATTCTCAGTAAGTCTTAATGAAAACTCCGTTCGTGGAAACTTGTTTCTAACAATATGGCGAAGATCAGGAGTGAAAACACGATGTCACCTTTTTGTCATTGTTACCAACCAGGTAAAACGTTTAAATTTTTCAATTACCACTACGTTGTGTTACTGGATATTTGACATCTCCTAGTGATGATAAAGAACATATTTAAAGTATAATTTATACAAAACACAGAGTTGGATGCTATGGAAAACTATGGATGAGACAAAGATTTCCGCGATCTTATACAAACTACGGGTCAGTCCATTTGAAATCTTACAGCTTGGTTGCTGGACCTGTTTCAGAAAATATTTTTAATACTTATATAAGAATAGTTCAAAACGGGTACATTCTTTTATTTCTATCCCCATCGAATAATTTATGGTCGCCATTCTTTCAGTCGTTTACAACAAATATTATATTTACGTACTGGTTTATCACAGGATCATAGGACATTCAACCAAAAACCATTTCTTCCTTTAAAGTCTGCTTGATAATTTTAGTCCTTTGCGTGAAAATCCTAAAACATAGCTAAAGTGGTAAAGTGGTATCGAAATGTGATTGTGAAAAGGGAATACCTATTTTGAGGGTGCTTCTTTCGCACGGAAGGTATTGAATGTCAATGTTGATTTTTGTATGCTATCACACATCAAAATGTGCTGAATGTGTACAAAATTCCTTGTATATGTTAGTTGATATATGCTTCCTTAATATTTTATGAATTTTTGAAAACCCCAAAAATCATATTTTATGCGTATTGGAGGACCGATATCTGTTGTGGGATAAAATATAAAAATCTATTTTTTTCACATGTTATACAACTATATAAGGAGAATATATGGTAGAAATTTGAACTTTGCTATTTGAGCCTGAACGGATTATTGATTTTCAAATTGGAGATTAATAAAACTCCCGTGAGCTTTGGAGTGTGGTATTGGAGACCCAATACCCCTGGTGTCAGAACAGATAGAGGCATAAGATCTCCAGACGTTATGTATTTGTGTAAGGAGAAACTACAGCAGAAATTTGAACCTTGATATTTGAGTTTGAACGAAGTACTAGATTTGCAAATTGGGGATAAATGATCCTCCTGCGAGCTTTGGTAAACATATCACCAAAGCACGCACAAATATTATTAATCCCCAATTTGCAAATTTGTAACTACGTGAAGACTTAAATATCGAAATTGAAATTTCTACTATATGTTCTCTTTATATAATTGTATAATATGTGAATATATGATTATATATATATATAGTCCCGCCAGAGATATTAGGCCTCTAATACGCATAAAATACAAAATTTGGATTTTCAAAAATTCATTAAATAATTAACTAACAACATATCAGTCTTCATATTTTGTATACATTCGATATATTTTGATGTGTAATAGTATACACAAGATCAAGGCTGACATTTAATACCTTCCGCGTGGAAAAGCACCTTTAAAACTGGTATTTATTCTCTTTTGACAATCACATTTGAATGCCATTTTTACCACTTCAGTTACGTTTTAAGTTTGTCAAGCAGAGGAGTAAACTTATCAAGCAGACTCTAAAGGAAGAAATTGTTTTTAGTTGAATGTCCTATTATAAACCTCCACGGAGATATAGTATTTTTTTGTAAACGACTGCAAAAACGGCGACTATTAATTATTCGATGGGGACAGCCCTCTCTCAACTATTTTTATATAAGAAATACAAGTATTAAAAATAGTTTTTGAAAGAGGTCCAGCAAGCAAGTTGGACTGACCCGTAGTTTGTATACGATCGCGAAAACCTTGTCTCATTCATAGTTTACAACACTGTGGTGTATGTTTTAAGAATGCTCTTTATTATCCCTAGGAGATAACACGACGTAGTGCCATTGCAAATTTTAAATGTTTGTTGCTGGTTGGCAACAATGACAAATCATTGACATCGTGTTTTCACTCCTCACGCCCACCATGTTCCTGCACTACCAATTCTTCATGATTTGATTTGAATGCTTGGCATCGTTGTTATTCGCAATTGTTGGATGATTTTTGCCGGCCTCTGGATGTGTGGCAATAACATCTGACATGTTTCGGGCATCAAGAAGTTTCGGACAGCTGAATGTCAACGTGCCCCCGACCCACCATAATCAACTCGACACACGACCACCTTGGTGGAAAATATCAATGTGTGAGACTCAGCTCCTACCTCTTCGACTGATCTCTTATAACAATACTGCATTGTCACTTTATAAAGTATTATTCATAAGGTGATGTTGCATTTACACAAAGTTTACATTATTACTCCGATAATTGTTACGTAACAGTATTCACACAGAACGAACTTTGTACTGGCACAGGAAGGACTTCAGAAGTGGAGACCCACTAAGCCGAAGGCATGCTTCATGGTCTCCTCATGTGGCGGAAGAGGGTCAATTGTTCGTGCCGTGAACCTAATCTAACATTTTTATACAATTTACAGCAGTCAATCGTAATATTATGCTTTCACGAACGTTCCATATTACTTCGATCTGTAGTGAATATGGCCCAGGATAACGTGTGCCACAGAGGGTGGTGGGTCGTGGGTCGAAGGTGCTTCACATAAGGTTGACCTATGGCAAACTGACACACACTTAACATGTGAATAACCCACGGCCCAACAAACTACACATACAAACGTCATCTACTTGACTCGCGACTCAGCGACTCGTGCTTACAATGTGATCTACTGGATTCATTTTATCTCTAGTTTCGGGATCGAATTTCAATGGACAATTGATATTTGTGTATTCTAATCGTTTAATTGAGGTGGAATGAAATCAGTACTTCAAATGGTGCAAACATAAAAAATATTGCCAAGTTTTTTTTTATTATTATCTGATCTCTCATACCTGTGATATTTTTGTTTTCTTCATTTGGTTTTGGTATTTAATGCTCATTTCGTTTCCTTTTCAGATTATTGGAAGTGCTCAATAAGTAGAATTGAATAGGTGGAGGTGGTGGTGGGGAGGGCGTGGTGAATCATGGGAATGAAACGTAGGAAAAGGACCTAATTGAGCTCACCATGGAGGAGGGGGAAGAACGTGGGGAAGGAAATTTCACCGACCTTGCCACCAATTCCACTGAGGGATTCAACAAAACCACCACCCCTATCTTCGCAATCGGTGTGGATTATCTTTTGCAATGGTGAGTACTAATTTTCCATTATTTTTTATCTGCAATGTTCATACTTGATTCATTTGTAACTTGTAATATTTATGATTGATTCAGTATCTAAAGATATGCCACCAGAAGCGTAGCGACAGGAGAGGAAATCGACAAGTACACTTGACTATGTCAGCTTGTGGAGCCGCACGTGGGATGGCTTTATTGTGAAGATCGGGGTTACGTCCTTATGTGTGGAATTCTCCGTTTGAAAAAAAAACACTGTTTTTAAAGAAGGTACCGCATGGATATTTCTGTTGGCCGCCATCAAAACAGTCACAAGACAAAAGTAATCAATAAGATAATGAATAAATCGATGGTTTTTCTTTTAAATTTCCCACTATGCCGAGGAGAGTATTAGAAGTTCGGGTCGTGGCCACTGAGCGCGCTGTAAGCCTTGATAATTCAAGGTCAACTAGGTGGCAATGCCGTTACATAAAACTATTGTATAATTCAGTTTTTCTCCTTACTCTCTGTAAGACATGGTTATTTGCAATTGTGATCATATCTTGGCCCCAGCTAACTTCACTTAAGTGACCCTTTGAAAAATTTTAATGAGGTGGATCATTTTGGATGATGAATGCTTTTGTAGTTTCAGTAGCTTACAAGGGACCAAATTATACCAAGGTACAGTACCTAGCTAAACCTTCAAAGCCAAAATTATAGCTGCTTTGGTCATTAAATAACAACAAGAGGACCGGAGAAAGATGGAACGTAGACAGGAAGTCAATCGAATACAGAGTAAGAAAAATGCCTTTTTCTTTACAAACATTGAAAGCAAATGACTATTAATGAATACTGGACAGGAGGCGATACATGCTGAAGGGTATTACGACCATGAACGCCATCTTGAGAGCGACCATCTTTACTCTGCTTCAAAATTGTTAAATAGTAAGTGGGTCATGTGATAAATCAATCTGTGCTGGAATGTCCCGAAAAAGAAAAAAAACAATGACGAAGTTAGTTTTCCTATAACTCTAAGCCTGTATAAAAAAAATTCTGTCATTGAGAGGTACAAGATTATAGTTAGGTCAAAATTAACTTTGTCATTGAGTTTCTTAGAACATTCGAGCACCTATCTACCTACCCACATGTGCATTTTCATCACTTTCTCATTCTCATCAATCATTTTCTGCCCCTTGGTGAGTGTTCCTTGTTAGTTGTAAACCTGGTAGTAGTTAATTCACCAACATAACTTATACAAAATATCCCAATAACAACAATAAATATAAATTTAAGTATAGAGAAACGTTTCTAGATACATGGAGAATTTAGCCATTTGGACAATCTAAAAGTTTTCTTACTCCATCTCTTGAAAGTAGACTTGTAGAGTTCTTCATAAGATAGTCCTTCGTAATGCATTAGAACTAATGAAGCATAATACACACACAGAGAAGTATAAATTATTTCTGATGTCAATCTAGGATGCCTTGCAAACATCTAGATAACGTTACACGTTAACAACGACAAACAACTAAATCTTCTTACTTTTCTTATTAGATTATCTCAATATTTAAGCTTACGCATCCCTTGAATTTGAAATTTCTGTTAGCCTGTGGAAAGAATTATGATTACTTTTGTATGTGAGTGCTGTAAGTTAAGCACACCAATATACCTTCAGTTACATTTACGATTCACTTTTATAAAGGAAAGAGAATTCTAAAACAGTTGCTAATAGAGTGGAAGATTCGTCGTGACAAAGATTTTAGTTATCTCGATACAAAGGCTGAGTACTGCTTTTGTAAGTTTCTTTACTCGTTCCTCGTTAATAAAACGAAAAAACTTGTAGGTGTCTCATACAGTACGTCTTAATATTTTGTTTTTGTGTCAATGCCCAAGAAAAGTCAACTGAAACTTTGTATTAAAGATTTGTCTTCACATTCCTTAAGTAATAACTGTACATGGGAGTGCCTCTAAAGTTAATTAAGGCTTCGCCCTATCATTCTCCTGGTGTGATGAAGGGAACATTAGTCACGATCGTCACTTCTGCCTTTCAACAGAACAAAGTACGAAAAAAGCAGCTCCAACATCCTATATATTGGGACTAGCGGAGAAACCTTGCTTGATATCCAGTAGCATCTTAGAGATTGTTCTGTTTTCTAATGTCAATTATCAACCTACAGTTAACAACTTTACGTAGTAGCTTTTACTTGCAATTCTCTGATACGACGACTTGAATTTCGTTGCTAGACTGAATAAATACAACACATTATAATAAAGTTTATCAAGAAAGAATTACAACTACTTAGTTTTATTCTTGTATTTCTTGTGCTGACCAGTACTGCGATAGTAACGATCAATATCAGGTCCTTACTCTTCAATTATGAAATTAATAAGATTTATATATGACCGTTAGACATCTATGGCTCAGAGATAGGGTAGGGGAAAGGATCAGAGAAGTAGTCGACCCGAGCCAAAGTTGAAGGTACCACTCCAACATTTGTCTGGTGTGACAGAAAAAAAATCTCAGTCAGAATGGCCGGCCACAGGATCTTCCGATATGTTTCTCTAACGTACCCAGTCGATTTGTTTGTCGCAACTGAAATACGTGACAACATCGCTCTATTTCGTTCTGTTTCACGCAAAATTTGCCTAATCAAGCAGTTGAAAAGTTGTAAAAGGTTGTAATTTTTAGTCGTTTTCCATAATTATATATAAATATAGGGCAAAATATTAACTTCCAGAATTACATATTATGTTCTGGGAAGTTTATTGTCATTTGTTGTTACCATTTTCTTAAATTTATTACAATATAATTATTACAAAGTGTGCTTCATTCAAGAGGAGATTTCCAAACTAAGAATATTTTTTTTTCTAACTAAGAACTAATGTTAGTGCTTCACTTGATACAGTTATATTCGATAGTCATACCTAAAATGACATTGTCATAGGTCATTTAGGATAAACGTTCAGAGAAACTGTCGTTTGTACTTGTCCTTCCGCATTTGAAAACGAACATAAAAGCATGGTAATATTTTCTCGCAAAACATGAAAATAACTAGAAGGTAATGATCGGGATAGTACACAGAGAAAATTTCAGGTCCTGGAAAAGCACTCGTTTTGATACCTCTTTCTGCTTTCTGCTTTCTGCTCTTACGACAGTAATCCTTGTTATGCGGGCAAATATTTAGGTAATACAGGGTTTGAGATTGGTGCAGTACAGTTCAGTGTGCGTAATCAACAATATTAAAGTTTATTTATTTCACCCACACTATTCCATGATTTCTGTCTTTTATTGCTTCTCTTTCTGAAACCTTCTTGCTCTTCATTTAGAGATCCTTGCTTTGAATCATGACTTTCTTTAGATTCTTTGCAAATCTAGAATTGAGAATAACAAATAGATAATTTCATTAACTGCAGAAATTAACTATTTAACAAAAATACTAGGATTACAAATTAATTATTTGGATGTGTCACCGACAAACGCAGCTTTAAAGGGGAAACTTTTCCAAATGTGGAAATGTAAGCGTGAGCGATAATATGAAGCACTGCCATAGAAGTATGAAAAATCGCCGGTAGAAAAGTAATAGATTTGTAGAATGAAGTGTGAAAGAGAGGAAATAAGATCTTAGCATGAATTTTCTATAACCGTGTCGTCTGTATGACCGAGCCGTTTCACACACAGAGAGAAAGGAAGAAATAGAGAGATAGAGAATGAAGAAACTTCTTCCAGTTCGCAGTATTGAACATCGAAGGAAAACGCGTGCTTCTGTTCCTATGGCAACCTTATGTTTCCGTGTATTCTGTCTGTTCAGCCGCGCTTTTATAGAAGCTGCAGTGTTGCCAATTCTATAATCAAAACTTGTTGTAACGCAGTTTGAATTTTAAACAGAATACTACCAAAAAAAAAATATATGTGTGTGGAGAGACTAAATAATTTTTTTTTGAAAGGTTACAGTGGTGCATTTTGTCCCAATATTATTTTTCTTCCAAATACTTGACATGTATTTCGTCTTGTACGATTTAAAATCATAAAATTTATTTTTTATTTATAAAGAACTATTCAAAACAGAAATTTATATTTGTAGCCTTTACAATTATTTACAGTGCATCGACTAGATAAGTGGTTAAGTTTGTCATTTTGTAATCAAGTAGTCCCGGCTTCGATTTCTGTTGGAAATGCTGGTTGTTCATAGGAACCTTACAACATGTAGAGATTGACAAGTAGATGGATTTTGTGTTCGTTTCAAACTCTAGGTTCCATCCTTAGAACGTTGACATCACCTGCTTCTGACAGAAGTCAATAAACAACCACTATCGCTTCACCTTCCCAGAGACCTTCTGGTCACAAAAATTTTTGAGGCATAACAATGATTATCATCACCATCATTTTACATATACTTGAGGTTTTATGACTTCTCGAGGTGTCCGCTAAAGTTTACAATCGGAGGGGGGTAAGGATGGATTTTGAGATTATCCAGGTTTTAAACTGGAAACATCTTGAAGGTGGGAGGTGTTCTCATAAATTTAGGTCAGGTGACGCCCTCGCTTCATTTGTGGAGGTATTTTTGCGGAATCATTGCAAGGAAGCTGACTGAAATATTCTCTTATTCACATCATACGAATACTAACATAATACCTAGCCGTAGGTCTTGGTCACTAGCTTATCTATCCTTGTCCCGAAAATGTGCTAATAGAGATGCTTCACAATTATCAAATTAATGTAAATAAAACACATATAGAAGAGTAAAGAACTGTTTCGTTTGAATCCATCAAATACATTACGTAAAATTTCACTGCCTAAATTTGACGATTACTTTACAAGAGAAGGTATAGATCAATTCTTTATATTCATATATAAATTCTACAGTATTTTGAAGAAACATTTTCGATTACATTTAACATAACAGTGAAACTTGTATGAATTTACCATAACCGATTTCAGGAAAACTAGTCGACTTACAACGTGTACCGAAAGCAAGAAACGTCTAATGCGTTTCAAACGTATCAAATTGGTATACCAGTAAGCTATTGTAATATTATATTGTTATTGTTCAATGTATATAGTGATGAAATTGTTATACAATTTTAAAGAATTTAGGTCTGAAAGTTTAACAAGGTTTGTAAAGTTCTACATCTACAAAATGCAACAGCTTTACAGAAAGCAATAGATATGATCATATTCATGTATAGAGAAATAAACTGTCCCCATAGACGCACAACGTGAGGCATAAAGTGAATTGGAAAACAGCTTATCAACTTATAATAACTACAGAATTTGGATTTTATGGTGCATTCCTTAATTTTTGAAACTCCTTTCTACTGACAGATATTCATATGTGCGTATCAAAGCTGCCATGTGAACCTTAAAGGAAAAGTAGAGACAACAAAATGGATAGACAGAATTTAGAGGTCGGCGAATCTATTGGTTACATCTTTACCTCCACCTGTGAACATGATTGTTTCCTGGTATCAAATCTCATACAAGGAGTACAATTTATTCACTCACAGCATGCGTTCCTTTCTTACATTTAACAGAAGCAGACATAAGACACAAATTACCACCTCTAATATTTTCCAACCAAGCGTGTCTCCTGAAAGTGTTCTCCTTCACCTACTGTCTTGCACACCATCTTCAGTACACTGACCACTTGCATTTGAAGCAAAATGATCCTGTAAGAATAAAAACAACTATTTCGTTTATCTGGCAAAAAAAAAAAACTCCACTTTGAATTTTTGTTTACGTTATCAACAATGGGGAAACCAATGGGACATGAAGCTCACGAGAATGGAAGGTGCTAATCAGACAAAAAATCTAAAAATAAACAGTAGTTGTTTAAGTAACTCTCCCAGAAGACACTTAAGAGGCATTGAAAACTGTTGCTTTAATTGGACAACATACACCAGTAAAATTCATAACTAAAGCATAAAAATATTACAATAGAACATGACCAAGTTTCAACATACACAGGTGTTGAACATATACCGTCAACAGGAGTAGGGAATTATAGAACGCTAAAATAATTTTACGGTCATTTTTTTGTTAAACTGTAGATCAAAGTTAAAAGAAATGATCATGAAGAACGGTTGTGACGCTGACAAATGAGTCTGTTAGCGGCACTCTATGTATACAGCTAGTTTCGGATCTAGCGAACTATAAGCCCGATTTTGAAGCTTGAACTTGCATTTGAAAGTTCTTTGGCATACTAACACACACAAAAATCTTGGGTCGGTAGGACCTCCCTGATACCTCCTAGGGCGGTCCGAAATAAAAGATCGAAATATCACATTTCTGATTATAGCACTGACCCGAGACCATATAGGCAGCCAAAATTTGCGGAATCGTAATTTACGCTTCAATACCTTTCAAACGGTGTATCACACGTTAAAATCGGTGAAGAGGTTCAAAAGATATGATATTTTTTAGCGGAATCACAAAATTTTCACAAATTGTAGAAAAGTTTGTCTGTCATTCTGTCTGTCTTTTTGTTTTTAGCCCCAAATGGGTGGTACCGAGGAGGTTTGGGGGTCCATTGCGGGCCCCAACAAGTTGGGGTAAATCGAAGCTTATTTTGTTGATAGGAGTCACCCTTTTCTAGATACGGCCCAAAATCGGCCTTTTGTATGAAGACTATATGGACAATTTTAATAGGCAACCTTACAAAACAAGTGATATCAGTATGAAAACCCCTGTGGGGTAAAGACAAGAGTAACGCAAGAATTCTACTCACAAAAGAAGTGATATCCACTTTGGGAGTTACTTTCTTGGTGTCACTCTGACGGAAGTGTTTCCTTTGTAATAAAAGTAAGATATTTAGTATCACTCCGCCATAGTGACACAAAGAAAGTAACTCGCCAAATTGATATCACTTATTTTGTGAGTAGAATTCTCCGGAGGGCTTTTCATACTGATCTCTTATACACAGTAAAACATGTCTGTGTTAATTCAACACTTTTCGGTATCCGAGCGTGACTACCACCTTTTTGTGTTAAATCAATACAGCACACAGTGTTGATCAGACATTAAGTGATTTTCTGTCACCAGCTTTATCCCTTGCCTTCATACAAATGGAATATATTCTCAATGAATGGGAATTCTGATCCTTAATTAACAAATGGAAAGGTGATTAAACAATGCGAGTAACTTTGCTTATGTTTGGGGTTCAGCAACATATTTTTGATCCCTATGCTGTTTGAACCTAGTGTTTCTTGTGTCTGGCTATTTAGCCCAGAACTTCTAACCCATGTTCAAATCTCGCTGTAGCCGTAACTTTTTTTTGTTGCTAGTACCGAAATCAACCCTGTGTGTTGTGTTGACTTAACACAAAATGTTGTAGTTACGCTGGTACACCGAAAAGTGTTGAATTAACACAAACATTTTTTTTACTGTGTACCATTAACACAGACACAAATATCAACATTCAGCGAACTTCACACAATACACTGGAACAAAAACTCAAGACTAGTAAAATTAGTCACAAACACCCAGTAAAACTTGTCAAATCTTGCTGTGTCAGTTTTGTCCAAAGTTACACCTGTTGAATGTATTTTACGCAAATGGCAGGTTCCACCAAAATACAGCCAATTAACCAGAAGATCGAGTTCACAGGTTTAACTTTAATAATTACTGTAGGTTTGTTGAAACCCTGGTAACGCCCCGGAGTGCCGGAATATCATTGTTGAGAATCACTTGTTAAACGAAAACTGAAATTTTACATATCTGCCGTTTACAGCATCTTAGAGCTAGACATTGCTGTAGCGATAAAAGAAGGAATGGAAATAGTGAAAGCTACGGGCTCTATTGAGAGTACCATACCGGTATTCTTTAATGGTAATTAGGAAAACTGGAAAATTGCAATCAGAATAGGCAGCGTGAGTGTAACTTGAGCGCGTCTCTAGTACTCAGTGTCGTACCCATTGGGTAACGGGGATATGGCTACGAGGTTAAAAGACAATTCAACAAAACCAATTACTGTATTTGTGTATTGTCTTACAATAAAAGAAAAATGACTTTAATAAAGAGAAGAACTTCCAAGTTTGAGTATAGTGATGCATATTATCATTGTAAGATTTTTTTAAAAGAATCTAACGCGTTAGTACGAAGGCTACTTTTACAAGCACCAGTAAGTTGTAAAAAAAATAGTAAAATTAATACAAAAATGTGAATACACCCCCAGTATATACAGGCGTTACATTCAAGTCTGTACATAAAGACCCAGTCATCGAATTTGACCACGTAGTGTCACCCGCCCTGGTGGTAACGGGGTTTAAGCTTTTGTATTCGCTTCTAAAGACAAGTTGCTGTCTGAACGGTAAAACTCATCATGAACATCAATTCCTCCTTCTCAAAATTTTGTTACACATTTCCCCTACAAAACCATACACATTCAGCGATCAAACACATTCACAAGTGAATGGAGCCGGTATTCATAGCAGTATGTGTGTTGTGTACGATGACCAGTTCATGAGTTTTATACGGGAAAGGTGTCAGAAGTTTCAAGAAGGGCAAATCAATATCGATGATCAGGCTTCGTTTCCAAACTCTGTTTGAGGAAGAGATGGAAAAACATGACCTGTGACAGAACCAGTGTATGAATGCAAATGAGGCTAAAAGGCGTAAGTGGAGAATCAGTACAGGCATGTACGTAAATTTTGCATATGCACATATATTCAGCGGTGTAATGGTGGTGTAGTATTGAGCGCTTGATACACGAATAGTTTGTTAGAGTATGAGCATAGCAATGGTAACAGTAATACCACTTCTACTACAAGAATAATAACCATACTCGTCAGTAGAGCTCTAGCTAGGAAATAATTTGATTGTTTTCAGTGGATTCAATCGCAGCGGATGACCATCATGACTGAGGCATTTCCAGGATGTTTCCTCAGTTACACAAGGCAAATGCCGGGATTGTACCTTCAACTTAGGCCCTGACCGACACCTGTCAGCATCCTTTCGCCTTCCCTATCCCGATCTGAGCCTTAGATGCCTAAAGGCCATAAGTAAAATGCAATTCAATTTGATTATTTTCACTAAAATCTTCCTAAGCTTGTTAATTTTTTTTAACTAGACATTGAATGACACGGACAATCAATTCCCCCGTAGTGTAAGGCTATCAGACGTCAAAATTTAGTGTGCAATGACTCTCCAGGCACTTTCTACGTAAATAAAATGTATTGAAAACTAGAAGAAGAAAAAACAAATTAAGTATAACAAAGACACAGGGCGCTCTCTGGCTTTTAACGAAAGTACCCGGGTGCCGTCCTGGCCCGCCCTATCTCTACTACACCGTTATATATTATATATGTATTAACATTTTTGTGATATATGGTACCTGTTCATTTTTTACATTACATTGGTGCTTGAAAAATAAAGATCCATCATAAATTATGAAACTAATATGGGAAATATACGTCAATTGGTAGATCAAATAGATGAATACTCGCTTGGTTTTGGTGGTGCGAGAGGCAGACGGACTGCCCTGATCACCTCAATTATTGGTTTGACGACCTTTTATCTGTTTTCCGTATACGCTTCCGTTTTCTTTACTTACTTACTTTCGTTGCGCTTCCGGTATTCGTCTTCTGAGGATGAAATCCCTTGGTGGATGTCCTTCCTTATTATTTTTGGACTACCTTTTCTTAAAACATAATACCAATTATAGATTGAAGGCTTTCTGCCTTCTCATAGTATAGGAACTATGAAGTAGTAGTATTGTAGACTGATAGTGTCTATCACCTTTACAAGCTAAGATACAACTATTATAGACTGAAGCTAAGTTATGGGAAACCGAAGAATGGCTAAACTACTAAGTTCTATGAAACAATATTTATTATAACTTAGGAATGTATACACAGCTAAATATACAGAGTAATAATATATGGCCAAATCTCTTATAATATTATCAACATAACTATAGGATACAATTGTTCTAAGTCGAGCCTACTTCCAGTGACTGGAATCCGAAAGGGTGGATTGTAGAAGTCTATCTCCTCCTAATGTAAGTTCCAAAAGGTGTTACAGACTAAGAAAATATTATAAGTTTTACCTTAGAGAATGTCAGGCTGACGACTGGCGAGAGCTTCGCCGTTTGGGGTGGATTGAACGATGGGAAGCCAAATCGGGGGTTTATAAAGGATTGGGGCCGGATCTCCTGGGTAAGAGGTGGGGACCGTGAGTCACCGAGCTGAGAGGTTGTTGGGCTGAGAGCCCGTAAAACACTACGTGGCAACGTCGCATCTCTGTAACTGTTCTACTGACTACTCGGGCAAAATCTCTTTAACTATCTGCGTGCTCGGATGGCAGAGGGGTTCGCTGAACTCTTTAGCATACAAATGCATATACAGTAAATTCCATTATATTGTACTTATAGCAATGTTATACAACTAGTCCAAATGATCATAATAAATGCACCGATGTAAATATATCACATATTTACACAATTACAACATATTTATAGTGTGCGCGTATAGTCCAATACGCGACACCATGTTATTCACTATCAGTACACTTGTGATAGACAAAATGGCGTAAGGTTCTACTGTAAGTTTTAGTCCATCTTACTTGCATAAAGTAATAGTAATTTTTACAATATAATTCACTTATAATATGGTGCTTGAAAGCTTTTCTCATTATATTCACTGAAGTTATATATAACTCAGAGCTCACTAGAGAGGGAGAGAGTGGAATGAGGAACTAGTTTCCGGGAGAGTACAACTAAGAAGTTCGTTGGGATTTGAATAATTTAAGAGTGCTTATGTAGGAAAGCTATCGTAAGGTTTCAAATGTATGCATATTGTCAAAGAGGTCCATTTACGGAAATATTACTTATCGTGTCTTCTTCCTTATCAGAAAATCTCGGCTTCACAATCGATTCGCAGTGAATTAGAGTTTTCAGTAACAACAGTGTAAACTTGCTTCAAGCTTCACAGGTTAAGTAAATAAGTTTGAATTAAGTTTACTGCGAAAGATCTATCAAATTTGATTAAAGATATATCTTATCAAGCTCTGAATATTGTCCTTTTACCTCTTCAGCTCTCTTCGCAGTCGCCTTTGTTAAGGGTTTTACATTCCTTATCACATGATGAAGGTAAGGGATGTTACATGGTTGGGTAACGCAGACGTGTCTAGATCGACTTTGAATCAACATATCTCTTCAACAGTTAATAAAGGTTTTATGGAGTTATATTTTTCTGGTCAAATGAAAGCTTGAAAACCACATTTTGTTTTCATTAAGGACCAATACCTTTTATTGGTCTTTCTTTCGTTCTTTGTATAAAATCTAGTTAACATTACGTGATTGTACATCACGAATCTTATGTCTAAAGTATATGTTGATAGAACTATGAAGATATGCCAAAGATTGATATAAAAATCAAACTTATTGACTTTCGCCGTAACAAAAGACTTTGCAAGTCCTTTTCGCTATTCAACGATGCAAGCAAGACGGTGACCAGAAAAGCAAAAAGACAGTAAAACCGTTCAGTAAACTTACATGAAAGAAAGGGGTCCCTCGAGTTGAGGGAAACTCCAAGGTTTGCCTCAATCTCACCAATTAATTGTAGGGATGGTATCTAGAATATTTGTTCTAGTGCCTGTCCTTTGTCTTTCTTCTCCCACGGCAACAGCAAAAGAGTTATATTCGTTAGCTCTCGCTTTGCACTATAAATTACCACAAGGGTAATGTTCTTCCTTGCCTTGGGCTTTTTACATGTTTTCTGAAAACCCAAATTTATTGTACCTTCTTGCAGGTTAGTTTAGTATGAGAACTGGGCTCTACTACACATATAAAGCAAGAAATTAATAACCTTGTACTAAATTTTGGTCCAAAAGTATAGACATGACGACCTATATCTTTGTGATATTCCATTCAAGGCTAATTCTCTTTGTTTAACGAACATTAATAACAAAAGATACGAGATATTGAAGTGATCTGAAAGTAGTATTCGCTGCTCGACAAGCATATTTCCACCATTTTATTTGTTGGTGAATGATTTTGTAAAACAAAAATGTGTTAAATAGAACGCCTGTATATTGAGAAAGGTTGGGGAACAATATTTTCTAACAAAATATACGAGTTGGCAACTGTTCATAGTTATAGTGAGTTTTCTGCTTGGCATCACAGTTTCAAGGTAAAAGAGCGCTACGCGAGCAAGTGTGCAGTTCACTTGGTCGAATCCACTTGTTGGAAACACCACCGAGAGCGGATGCCATGTGGGTGAACGTGGAGGAGAGAAAGGGGAATCTGTAGTGTGTGCGAATGATTCTCATTACCTCTTTGACACAGTAACCTTATCATGTATATGTAGGTCATCCTCTCTAGAGATTCTGTGTAATTGTTCATAGTGAAGAATGTCTGGAGTGCAGGAATCCAACTTCAAACAGATATATGAAACAATCTTCCGTCCTACCTTTAATCCCTATGACGTTTTACCCAATGCAGAGCTGGAAAGGGAAATATTTTGTGCTAAATCCTGGATTAATTTACCATAAGTACTAATAATGGCATTCCAGACTACTGTGACTGTAAAGACGTCTTACTTTCTAGAGAATCGTTGATCCGTTGTTCTTACTTAGAAAATTGTCTCAATAACATTCCCTTTCTAATTAACTCTTGAAGGTTTTAATTGAATGTGTTCCTGGAAGAAAAATACGTGATAATAGAAAATAAAAACTTGAGTTCATCTTTTATGTATAGCATGCAATATACGAGATTAGTATTTTGTCATAGTAGTGTATTTCATGTTACATATCAAAAGGTGAACCCGATTTTTATCTTCAACTATCACGTGTTTTCCTTTAAGCTTTTCATATGGGATAAACAATCCATAATAATATATAGCATTGGAAATAATGGTATGGTAGTAGTGTGTGCTGTTAGCTCGTTAGAACAGTAATTGCATATGGAACAACTTTTAGAGGAAACATTTCTTTAATATTGGCTATTGTTTCACAACTTCTATTGGGAAATGTTCCGGGACTAACTACGTTTGTAATTTCGTCCATCCACAGTCAAAATCTCAGAAACTATCTGGTGTAGAACACTGAAACATATAATTGAATGATAAAAGTGGAGGAATGGATTTAGGAAATCATTGGCGTTCAGGAAGTACTTATGTAGAAGGAGATACAGTTTAAAATTTTTGATCGCAAAACATTACTTAATTCTAAACAAATTTTATATGGAAAAACTTCGTTTATTTTATTTTCGTCTGGGAGAAACAAATGTACTGTTTTTGGTACATCCCTGGTTGAAATTAAGCAACACTTAAACCACAGTAACTCGCTGATTACTCGATGCAATATGACGAAGATTGATGATCAAAATCATGAACCAAATGTCGCCTGCAAGTGCCTTGACCATGATGAATGATGGCACTTTATATTGTGCTCTACGCCAGTCTCGTGACGAGTAATTAAAGTCCGCATCACTTCTGCTATTGAGTTCCTCATGCGCGTGGTAGTATCAAGAATTCCATTCTTAAAGTCTGATAGCTTATGCCATCCACCCATCCATTGAGAATAGCTACGTGATCGCCAGCATACTGCGTGAGGGACATCTGGTACTGTTTCCCACTAGTACTTTATACACGACGGCGGCAAACGTCACAGTATCTTATGAAATATAGCACTGATGAATATTGACTGTTGATTCATTGAATATTATATACAAGGTTCTTCATAAAGACTTGATACTTTTGATAAAAAATATTTTTGTAGAATTACACAGGTTCGTGATAACCCACATCAGATGAACGAAAACTCTCATGCAGTAATGACAGCGACCTCTTCTATGTTGGCTTCTCAAATAACCAGATCTAACGCCCCACGACTTCTTATCTAGGGACTACATAAGAGGTCTTGTGTTCATGCTCCCATTGCCGTGATTTCAAATCAACAGAAGACTGAAAGAAGTAAGGTATTGACTATCGTCATTCTCAATATATTGGTGCATGTTTGGGAAGAAATTGAATATCGGTTGGGCGTTCTCTGTGTGATCAGTGGTATGCATTTTGACTTGCAGTAATTAATGCAAAAAACTTTGGGTAACTTTCTTTCTTGTTGTAGAAGCTACATCATGTGTAGTTCTTTAGAAATATTTTGGTATAAAGAGGTAAATCTTCATGAAATAGCATGCATGTACTTTAAGTAAATTACAATGTTCTTTCTGTTTATATATCTGTACAATAGCACACATAAATTTCGTTAATGGACAAATAGTACGTAACAAAGACTTCTTTCAACTGCTTTTAATTTAACGCTCAAATTTAAAGAGTCTGCTGAGGAATAGAAGAAAAATGAATGGATAGCGTGCAATCAAAATCTTGCGAAAATTCTTTGAAAGTGCTGCTTAAGCACGAACTCCTCACATACTGCTAAATCTGGATTAAAACATTTCCCATTCGCTCTTCTCTTCTTCTCTAAGTATTTAAAAAGAAAAGAGAAAAAGACATACCTTAGCTACTTTTTCATACCAAAATGGATTTTTTGTTTTTCTCTTTTTACTCTATTTAAGGTGCCTTAGGTCTAAGCTGAAGAATCATTTTAAGACGTTTTTTTTAGAAGATAAAACTCATGGGGAAAATGCAACTCTTTCAACTACATATATTAGCTAAGGGAAAAAAAGAACAGAAAATGATTTTAAGAATGGAGTCCATTGGGAAATACCTAGTTACTTAAAAAAGGATTATAAAATAAAACTGACGCCATATTATGAAATAACATTATCTAACGTACTGGAAGATTGGATCCCGGAAAATGTCTGAAAGAAACAGAACTACTAAATTAAAAACGATATAAAAGTGTTCTTCTTTTTTACAATGTAATGGAATTTTAAATAACAATTTTATTAACAACGTTGATACTATCTGCAGTTTGTGTAAACTAAAATATTAAAGATAGTTGAATATAGAAATCTATTATTATTATTATTTACAATTTTCCTCATTTTATCATGTTCAATTTTGGACTCAATTATTTCAGTAGGCGTCAAATATTTACCAGCTGTTGAAATATTTTTGCAGTTCTGTCAATTGATTTGAAACACATGCGGAACCCACGTAACGTCTGAGTTTTAAAAGGTCAATATTAACGTAATTCCATAGAAGAATTGGAAATAATAACACCTAATGATAAATAAAGTTTCAAAGTGCAAAATTTAATATTTAAAAATTGCTCGGAATGAAGTAGAAAAAACATTTATTTCATCTTAATATTATTTTCGTTTTCCAACATGTTTCCTCTTAACATAAACGTAATGTACTTCCAAATGTCATTATATGTCTTAGAATCTCTAATTCGTTAACTACTGCACTATTTTCCCACTGCATTTTTCGCTTCTTAATTTGTCGATAACTCTTTCTACAGCAAGGAATTTTTCGTTCGTAAAATAATAGAAGTCACACGGAGCTACATCAGGCAAATAAGGTGGATATGGCAACAAATTGTAATTTAACTTGTGTGATATTTGGCATTGAAATAATACATTGTTGTGGTACATTCTTATCATGAAAAAATATCTTGTTCTTCGTTAAAACTAATGTTTTATCGCGAATATTATATGTCTAATAGTTAAGTCCTTGCTAAGAAAATGTTAATTTTGAAAAGGGCCTAATTATTATTATTATTATTAATTTTAGAAATTTGAGTTTCAGTAGCGTGCAAAAGTTGTAGAATGTTATGTTTGTTCGCCGAAATACAGCCAGATCAAAAAATATCTAATCGGGCCCCAGAGCCCGCGAAAGGTTAGTTTGGAAACGGCCAAAACGGGTCATATTTGACATGGCTTCATTTCGCACCAATGCACAACTTTTTATTACTACTCGAACCCCAAAATTTGTAAACTCGTATCATACTTTATTATTTGTTTTCCAAAAAACAATTGGGCCCTTTAAGTTAAATATTGTTTTAGAACGGTTATATTTGGCATGGCTTTATTTGGTACCAATGCACAACTTTTGATGACAACTCGAACCCCAATATCTGAATAAAAAATCGGCCCACCCTACTGTACACGTCAATACATTAGTGAGTGCAATTTGTTAAGATCGTTTCGTTCAGCGAGACTACTGGGGTGACTACGCACCCCGGTTAGCATTAGCGTTTGTAAAATTTTGTTTAGCAACATCATATTTGAGTGCGATTAACATTTTAATAAAAGGATGCCACAGCCTATCCAGTCTTTGGTAACAAAGAACAACCATGCGTTGATTATTTTGATTGCTGTTTTACTTTATGTATACCAGTGGTTCTAACGTTTAACGCTGGTTTTGAAGTGAATTACAATGATTACCGTGACGCGTTTAAATCAAGTAGTCTAAAGTTTCCCAACCTAGAGTCCGAAGAATCCCAGAAAACCGTGACAAGCATGTGAGGTGACTGCCATAATTTGGCGTGTAACGAGAATTTACTTCCCGATATTTACATCATATTATTTATTTTATAAAATAATTTGATAACACGATATTATTTACCAAGAAAGCCAAGTTATAATCGAATTCAGCAAACTAAAACTAATGCAATAAACGAAGTGAATTAACTACAACATTTAATGGTCTTATATGACCATCCATCAAGTTGAATTTTCACTAGATGGTTGAACTAAAAAGAAAAGGAACATCTAACTTCAGACTTCTGTGTCAGCCTGTACGAAAAATGGATCTGAGGCTTAAATCGGCCACAGTAAAACATGCGTTTCGAACGTTTAGTAAACCTAAGAGCGAAAATGATGATCTAGCGCCCAAGAAAGTGCATAAATATTTCCCGAAATAATTAGAATTGGGATTTTTAGTTATTAAACGAGATGGTGATCAGAAACCACAGTGTGTTACTTGCGGTGAAGTACTATCGAATGAGGCTATGAAATCTTCGAAATGACGAGGACGTCTTGAAATAAAACGCTGTGCTTCAGTGAATAAACAACCTATTGATTATTTTTAAAAAATAAACTAGCAGAATTCACCCTATTACAAAAAGTAATAAAAGACATTGTGTCAGGTTCAAACAACGAAAAAGGCTGTTTTAGCTTCATACAAAGTATATATATTGATCGCGGAAAAGAGAAAGTCTCATACCAATACAATAAGTAAAGACTTCATTTTTCCGGCAAGGAAGGTTATGACTCGCAATTTGCTTGGCGAAAAACATTCCAAAGAACTTTTATTAATGTGTCTCTCGAACAACAATGTGAAGAAGAGAATCGTCGAAATGGCTGAGAACGTTAAGGACACATTGATACAACGTTTGAGTTCCAATGAGTAATTTTCATTACCATTGCTTGAAAGTCTGATATTTCGGGAAATGCAAATTTGGTAGCTTTCGTTTGGTTGAACACAACAACAAGGTTCAAGAGGATATTTTGTTTTGTGAAACACTGCCGTTACATACAACTGCAGAGGCCTTGTTTAATAATTATTTTTCCTTGAAAATAAACTAGAATGGGCTAAATGTGTTGGGGCTAGTACAGATGGTGCTCGGGCAATCGCAGGTAAACAAAGGGACTATTTCCCCGAGTCCAGGATGTTGTGCTCTCTGCTAAGTGGACGCACTGCAGCATCCATCGTGAAGCATTGGCTGTACATGGAATACCATCCAAGATGAAAGATGTTTTCGATGAATCCGTTACAATTGTAAGCTTTGTCAAGACTCGTCCTCTTTTAACTCCAGAATTTTCGCTGCATTGTGTAACGAGATGGGAAATAATTATGAACATTTACTTTACATTCTGAGGTACTCGAGGAAGAGTTCTGACTCAATTATTCGAGCTGTGTGTAAGGTGAGACTAATTCTGATTGATTCGAAATTGGAACCCAAACTAAAGGATTGCTTAAGAGACTTTTCCTGGCTTCTTTATTTGTCAGATATTTTCTCATTTATGAACTCATTAAATTTGAGACTTTAAGGTTCCAATGTCACTGTATTTTTAGTGCAAGACAGGGTTGAGACCACAATTAAGAAAATAAAAGTTCGGACTGACGGAATCGACAATAACGAATACGTTTCCTTTCCCGTTCTGAACGACTTTCTGTCGACAAGTAAAAACAACTTTCAAATGAAGATCGTGAAAACATTAAGATGTATTTGCTTTCTTTGGGTTCCCAGTTGAGGGCTTACTTTCCAGTTTCCAGTTATAGATTATTTACTTGTGCGATTCAACATTTCTTCGCTTGTTTATATGAACTAAGAACAGAAAAATAACTTGAAATACAACCAGAACTGTGCCTAAAAGTCTTTACTTTGGAGCCAGATATGAAAATGTTGACGGTCACAAAACAACTTCAGCCTTCACATTGAAAATATAAGTAAACATAAGGTTTTATTATTACTACTATTAATTCATGACTTTCAATATTGTTATCAAACTGTATTAAATTGTAATTTCATGTATTGAAATTGTAGATAACGTTGAAAGATCTACTGATAATGTATGTATAATGTTTTCCTTGGTTGTTGGAACAGGAGTCCGCAAAGAAACTAGTAAGTAATTAAGGGGCCCGCAGCCTACGAAAGGTTGGGAAAAACTGAAGTATTCCATTTAGAAGTAGTTGAAAACGAAGAGAAAGACTCTCTTAAAGCTTTTGCTTTGACTGCACCTCTTCTGTAAAAGAGTACTATTTATTTTAAAAAAAATTAAGCATCTTAAAGATAATCTCCCCCTCCTCCACCCCTACCAGAGTCCAGGCTTTGGTAAAGGGAATATTGAATTTGAATTTGAATTTATCTATTTATGGCCTTTTGACATCTTTGGCTTGAAAGATCGAGTTTGCTGAGGGAGTTTTACGATAATTCTTGGTAAAGCTGGGGATGCCTTTGACACATAGTAAATCCCTAGTACTTGAAGTTGACGTGATTATTTTAAATTTTCTTTTCCAATATTTGATGTAATTCAGTTTAATCATCATTCTTTCGTTAATTTACATTCCATGTCGCTTCTTAATATTAGTTCCTCCTATATAATGTCTTTTGGTTTTCGTAAGAGTTCAATTATATAAGGTAACAAATGAAGCTCTGACGAATTTTCACGTAGTCAAACTGCACGCGCTACCCACACCGTTCGTTCAGATTTAAGACAGATAAGAGAAAGATAACGCTTTAGTGAATATTCCCTCCTTTAAACATGAAGCATGAGAACCTCAAACAGCATTATATAGACCTGTATGGTGTACGAATTCAAACTGGGAGCGAACGGTAATGGAACGGAAAGAAACATTTGCCGGGCATTGGGTAAGGGTGTGGTAAATGAACGATCAGTACAAAGATAGTTTAACAAATTTATGATGGCAATGAATCCTTCCAAGATATCCACAAACTATAGACACTCAAGGCAGTTATCGAGGTCAATATTAGTGAAACGTCTGTAGAACCAATCAATTGCATTAAGGAAATCATTTGAAAACACCTCTATCAACTTGGGAAACAGCAAAAAGTATAAAGATGGGACCCACATGAGTTGACTGCGTCTCAGAAAACGGCACGAACAATTATTTGTGTTTATTTGCCGTTTCATGAAAGAAATAATCCAGTTTTGGACAGAGTGCTGATCTCTTTACGATACTCCATGGAGCTATCATTATTGCTAGGTACCACATGAATCTTCTCCCAAACAATCAAAGTCACCATTGCATCAACAGAAGATTATGCTCTGTGTTTGGTGGGCTGCTCGGTTTATCGTCGATCGCGAACTGCTGTCATCTCCTCAGAAAATCAATACGAGAGTGTACTTGCAGCAATGTGTGCATCAAGCACCGAAAACGTGGAGTCAGAGCTTGTGAATCGGACAGGTGTCGTTCTACTACAGAACAACGCCAAGCCTCATTTTGCTCAGGTCCCCCGTGACACCATTATCCGACTTTGTTATGGAAGCATCAGAACATCCTCCATATTCCCCTGACATTACACCATCGAAATACCATTTGTTCCATTTGTTAAACAAACATATGCGAGGATGTTGGTTCCGAAGCCTCGACTACGTGATACACTCAATGGGCAACTATTTTGGTTCACGTTCCGCTGATTTCTACAACCGGGGAACCCTAGTCTGACCGAGCGTTGGAGACGGGTTATTGTTACGGATGGGAACTATTTCTGATTTTTCAGAAACGTCTTACTTCGTGTTATAGCGTTTCTCTTAGTAATATCAAACCGACAAAACATTATTGGCTGCCTTGTAGTATATATTAAGTATATTCAAATTCGTATAATAGGAACACACTCCTACTGAGTATTGGTGCGGAATGATCTTTGTGAATGACGATTGGTACGGATAACTTGGTACCCAACTTACAAATGATTGTTGGAATACTGTATGAAATGTTTAAATGTAAAAAGTCGAAAACAGGTCTAGTAAGTGTATGTAAAAATAATTCTCAATATTATAAACGACTCATTGAATGAAAATTCCGTTTGCGGAAAATTTGTTTCTAGCAACATGGTGGGCATCAGGAGCGAAAACACACTGTCACCGGTTTGTCAGTGTTGCCAACCTTGTATAAAGCTTATATTTTTAAATGGCACATACAACATATTTAAACACACACCACAGTGTTGCAAACTATGGATAAGACATAAAAAATTTCACGATCTTGTAAAAACTACTGGTCCGCCAATCTGTAATAGTCCATTTTGGTTGCTCGACCTCTTTCAAAACATTTTATGTTTTAGTACTTATATTCCTTATATAAGAATCGTTCAAGACATATGTTCTTTTATTTCTCTCCCCGTCGATTAATTAATGACCGAGATATTTGCAGTTGTTTAAAAAAAATGTAATATCTCCGTACTGGTTTTACATGTGACTTTCAAACAAACCATTTCTTGCTTTACCTAATAATTTTCGTCCTTCTCGTGAAAAGCTTAAGATCTAATTGTAGTGGTCAAAATGGTATCCAAATGTGATTGTCAAAACAGAATAAATTGCTATTGTAAGGGTGCTTTTTCGCTATTGTAAGGAATGAATATAACGTTGATATTTTCACATTAATACACATCAAAGTATATTGAATGTATACAAAATATGATGGCTGATATGTAGAGCTGTGCAACGAGCGGATTTCGAGGGCTCGAAATCCGAAGCCCGAAGCAGTCACGCTCGAAACGTGGGAGAACTGGCAAAAATCCACTTCGAGCAAGTTCGAGCGTGAATATGTTTTCGAACCGTTCGAGCGGAGTACCTGCTCGAATTACGTCATCAGATTACATTTTTGTCTTTATCTTCCTCTAACTGGTTAAAGGAGGTTCAATGTTGCCAACTAACCTAATAATAATAATGGGTTATCTAACAAAAACCTCTGAACTGGAATAGACTATATCCGAAACCACGATTTTGAACCATATATACGAGAATTGGTCAAAATAAGGTAAATTCACAATTTTCAACATATCTCAACGAAATTTCGCACAACTTAGTAATTTGACAACAAGAAGAACATAGAGTACGTCCGAAACAAAAATTAGACACATATATACGAGGGTTGGTCAAAATATCTCAAATCCACAATTTTCAAGATACGTCAACTAAACTTCGCACAACTTAGTA
>JAGDQP010009306.1:0-34494 GCA_022664845.1 Lepisma saccharinum
TGGCTGATTTAACAACACATTTGTTATGGTCAGTGTAGCTAAGTGGTCAGTTGGTTAAACTCTCATTCTTAAGGTCTCTGGATCGATCCACGGGCGGCTTTACAAATATTTTCTTCTAGGAATTAAGCGCTGTAAATGATGTTCGCGATTGCTACTGAAAGAGAGTTATCCCGCACAGGGAGAAAAACACAAGACAGAGAGAGAAGGGGGCAGGAGGAGAGAGACGGAGACTGTGTATTCATAAGGGTTAAAATTTCATTTATTTCCATGTCTTGCGCCATTTTTCTCTCTCTTTCCTTGTTTTCTCCAATCTTTTTTCGCTCTTTCCCCGTCTTCTTCCATGCTCTCTCTCTCTCTCTCTCTCTCTCTCTCTCTCTCTCTCTCTCTGTGTGTGTGTGTTTGAATAAGACAAGAATTTGATTTTTGCCCAACTATCTCGTGGTTTTGTACATGATGCTGAACGAGTCATTTCCTTCTTGCTCCAAATGGAGGAATATTCTGGTATGTCATATTTTGGCGCATATTTGTACTGTCATGGTGCCTGTTTAACTATTAGGCGTACAGTGAAACAATTTTCCTGGAGGAAAGAACTATTATTTCTTAGCACTCCAACGTCCACTTATTTTTGCAAGTACCTGTACATGCATAGATACAAACTGATTTACAAAAGAAATACTGCTCCTGTAGAAAAAAATCTAGTATACAAATGTGTCTGATCGTAAACTGAATAAAAAGAAAATAGTTCGACACAATTGCTCTTTCTGCGCCCTTACTCTTTTCTCGCAACACAAAACAAACTAATATAATATAATAGTCTCACTATGAATACGATATTGTTGACGAGCTAAAAATAGTTCCAATGAAAGTTCGTACACCACAATGTTCTTTCAAATTCAAGCGCCTAGTAAACCATGCTGACGAAGATAACAGAAAAGGTATTCCAATATGATTGTTAATCGTTCCAAGAAAGTTCTGGATAAACTAAGTGACGTAACAGTGGCTACCGGGCCAGTCTTTTGCTGCGATTCCAAAAGAACACAGAATAGCAGCTTTCACACCACAGTATGAACAACTAAATCAAAAAGGATAGGAAAGTAATCCACTGGCACAAAATTCTGATTCTGAAAAGTTCAGTAATACTACAATATGTATGTAGTACTAGTAGGGTTACCATCAGCTGTTGACCATAAATTATTTTAACCTGAAATAGTTGCGGATATAATCTTACACATCCCATAGATATACGAATTGTTCGTCCAGCAGTTATTGCTGTCGACCCTGACATCAGAAGACCTGTTCATTATATCTTTGTTAGTTGGGACGAAAGTGGTTTTAAACGTGTTATGAAAGTTGAGCGGTGCAGCATACCTGTAGTCCGTGTCATTTATAACACAGTTATTTCGGGATATTTAGTATGGCTATTTAACGCAGTTTTCGCGAATATTTAGTAAATTTATTTGAATGTTTAAAAAATTCGAATATATATACTTTTTAAAAAACTCAGAAAACGAAGTGTTGTTTTAATGCTGAAGTACAAGTTAATGAGGCTAGAACAAGTGAATGAAGAAAGCAGCTGAATTTTCTTCCTTGTATAATATTATGTTACGTGGACTGAGAGATATTTTAAAGCCCATACACACCTTGAAACATCGTAACCATGTAATTGCAGGAAGTACCAGCAAGACTCTTCATCTAATTTTGAAAAACAAATAAAATCTGGTAACTGCTCGCGCAGTTAAAAAAACTACGTTTTCTTTGCACACAGTTGTGCATGATCAAAGCTTTAAATCATGTGACTGTTATTCAAAACTTATATCAAAACTTTATGATTCAAATATTCCAGTGCCAGAACAAAAGGAAATGTCATAGCTATTAATATGATGACGACGTTTGTCATAGATAAAATACAAAAATGGACATATATTATAACTATTAGAGTAGATTCTTTCAATAGATTGGATTTGAAACTTGTAACCTCTGTAAGCAAGAATATTTACTCCACAGTTTAGTGTTAAAGTGTGTTTGATAGAGTTCGGTAAATTAACAGGGAATACAGCAAATATTTTAATTTAGCATGTGACGAAAGTGATTCAAAATATTGGTTTAGGAAATAAGATAACACAATTTTTCAGTGTCGTCTTGTGAAAACACAGTTATTAAGATAGAAAAAGAAATTATAAATTCTATATGATAAAGACTATTTTAACATTCAAAAAAATAACCTCGAGAAATAGGAAATCAGGAGAGGAAAAGAAATCAGAGAAGCGTTCGATATTCTCTGAAAGATGGAGCAAGTGTATTTAATTAAATAACATTCAAGCTAATTTCTCCACGTAATTAAGGACATTACCACCTTTCCTTTTTCTATGTTGTAAAGCGTAAACATTATTCTGATTTTGAATTTATTTTATGAGTGAACATTACTGGTGTAAGTTTAAGCTGCTGTAAATGATAAAGAAAATCAGTAGCTTTGTGTTTCGGTAACTATGAATGCAAAGGTCAAATCCTGAAGAAAATTCATTCCGGCGAATACTTCACACTTGGTAGACATTCTGTCAAAAATTCTGGACGGAAAAGGACAACATTGAAACTGTTATTCGAAAATGTTTTTTCGCTTGACCACCTAATCAACTCTGAACACTTTAGGCGAAGTTGTCTTTAATTATAAGGGAAAGAAAGGGACTGGTTGAAAAGACACCGGAAGATACGGAGAAATAAAAGCTACGGGCGTTGACCAGGTAACGAAAACACTGGTCAAAATGTTGAACTTTATAAATTTGTATTTATCGTTTACGCATGTTTGGCTTAGATCTCGTAACTTAACTTCTAAACATAGTGAATATCAGAATAAAACTAGTATTGATCAAATTCTTTCTTGTAATGAGAACATTAGCCATAACACCACATGCTCCACTTTTGTTGCCATGACAACTGCTGTGAGTTCAATGCTAATAGAGCATTGTCTGTGTAAATTACGTGACCGTCACAAGCACACATACATATATATACATACGATCATTCTGCGATTTACATGTTGATTGTTACTGTGTTATCATGCAAAAATCCAATAGATTAACCTCAAACAAAAGCATGATTTGTGTTTGATATGTTAATGTGATCAAAGAGTATCTATATTCCCAATAAATAACGCCTGAAGAGAAAAACACTATTTTATTTATTGTTTCTTTACTTGTTTCAGCAGACTAAATAATTCGGCTCTGAAAAAAATGACAAAAGCAGAAGCATTAAGTGTTGACTGTTTATAGCTTACGAGTGAAAGCAATTCTAATATTACCCCACTTCCATGGTTCAGTAGTAATGGTTAATGACCTTAGAAAGTCACTTTGAAGGAGACGCAAGCTAGAATTTCTGAAAGACTTTCTGAGTTCCACCAGGAAAAACAAGTACACATGCTAGCTCCTGAGGGGCTTCTCAAAGTTTGTCCAAAAAACTAAATCTATATCAGAGTTTTAACTTTCTTTGTAATTTCATAGCGGATGGAATCTCAATAAGTAATCGATAATATTCTAAGGTACGTAATAGGTTCTGCAAACGATTTTGTGATCATATTACCACCGAGGGTCTATATGGGTTTTTCCCCAGCGAAATTGGTGCTTAACTAGAATATGCAATAACTCGTGAAGTTTAAATGGAATTCTCACTGTTAAATCCTTGAACAGGTTCTGCAGAAGCACATGGAGCTGGACTGTTCAGCAACCTATTCTGAGTTCTAGATACACTTAGAGCTACGCAAGTACTACGCCAGTAAAATAAGGGGTGAAATAAAAATCAGTACTTATAAACTACCATTTTATTTGGTAGTTCTACACATTAAATCGAAAGAGTGGAATTTTTCTTCTTCATAGAGTGGAAAGAGGAACTACTCTTTAAGAGCGGAATTTCAATTAAATTTCAACGAAACGCTCTCGCTTAGGATAGAAAATGTGATTTTTCTAGATGAAATTCCGATGCTTTATGGATGTAATTTATTTTTCAAACTTGAAAGAGCGATTTTGCATCTTCTTAGAATGGTTTACAATACATCATGGCTACTAGTCAAGTCTGTTCTTCGTCATTTGTTAACGCGAAATTTATCGAAAGTCCCTTTGTGAAGTTAATCGTGGTTTGTTAAAAGTGTCAACAAAAATATCTCACAATTTTACTCAATGACAAAACCAGACCAGAAGACATCATCAATATGATATATAAAAGAAATCTTTAAACATTGTTCTGAAGTACCTGATGAGAAGAAAAAGACCCTTTCGTGAACGTTCTTTCTCAGTTGATTCTCTAGCCTAGGGAATGAGTCGCTGGTCGCAAGGTAGCGACTTCAAATTACACTGAAGTCAAGTTATATTCTTACTCTTTTTCTTTCATACGAACATCACTTTTCTTTTTCACTGCTTATGAACTAATACTGCCTTTTGCTTCTTCTTTTTCAATTTTCAACGATTTATTGTCATTTTCATGTTAAAAGATGAAAATTCACCTAAAATAGATTAAGATTGTGATCCCATCAAAAAGAGCTACCATAGATCCTATATTTTATCGAGCGGAAATTTCTCATCATCTCTCTGATGAATATCCGCTTTAAAAGAGTGGTACCTCTATCCGCTCTCGAGAGAAGAAATATTCCGTTCAAATCGAGCGTAATTCCGATTTTTGAATTTAGTGTGTAGAACCCCGTAGACCTCACAAGAAGAACTGATTTTAGTAGGGTTATATGGTGTTATTATCATAGAGAGCGATACAGTACTGCCATCACTTCGTGAAACATATGGTTAGCGATCCCAGTGTAGTCAGCAGACAGCGGAAAGCCGGTCTGAGGAACTCACGAACTTTCAACTTGGTAAGATGCTGTCTATGTATGAAGTCTGTGCGCGAGATTTTCATCCCCCTGAAGATCACTAGGTCCAACGTTTTAGTGAAAAGTTAACTGAAGGGACATATACAACCAAACAGTGTGTAGGCCGACCTTCCATGTTGACAGCCAGAGACCGTCGAAAATAAACAACTTCGGTAAACTTTATTTTTATATATGAAAGTTTAGTAACTTTGGACTTCGGCCCGTCACGATTCGTTCTTTAGCCATTAAAATCCACACCCATGCCTCTTCCGGGACTCGAACCCGGGACCTTCGAGTCGTTGGCCTACCCCCGTAGACCGCACGGCTACCAGGCCGGCAGAGACCGTGGAGTGTTATAGTAGGTTGTACAGCGTAACCTCTAATTATACATCGCCAACCATCACACAGAAATTCCAAACTGCATAAGTACCTACCACAAGCACCATGACTCCAAGCACCGCGATGCAGTAACTTGGTTTCCATAACCAAACAGCTGCCCATTAGGGTGTCCTGAAAAAAAAGTTTTGTTTAAAATCAGAACTTCGCTAGCGCAGGAAAGTTGACATTGGTGACAGAGACTTCTTATGATTTTTAAAAAAAAAAGACAAAGATATTTTGAAGAAGATTCTGAGGTTCCACATCGACTTTCAGGTTTTGACCGGTTGCAGGTAGGCAATCTGCACAACATTTTAGCACAACATGCAATTTCTTCGGCATTCCTGCAATTGTTTCTTGACATAATAAGCACGTGCAGTCATTTTGTGAGTAATGGCACTAAAAAAGGTTCATTTTAATGCGCTTTAAGAACATCCACATGAGTTAGGAAGTATAATTCTCGTAATCACTTACCAAAATATATCCTTGGGTTTCTCTTCGCTTTGACCTTGTTCTCCTGCAGATGCGCTACATACAGGTAGGGTATGTGTATTTCGATTTAATAGCCTAGTATCACAAGGGAGCCTAATTTTCAGAATTATACTTTGAAAACTACCTAGAGCTCACTACTTGGGTGTGGCTGGGTGACCAGCTTCACCGAGCCACCTACCCTTGTTTGTTAAAATACACGAGAAACCATAAAGAAGTGTATACTTTTGCGTTTAGTCCCTTGCTTTATTATAATCTAAATTTTGAAGATAACATTTCTCGACGTGACAGCAGCTTGTCATCAAAATAGCCGACTGGGGGGTCTCTGGTACTATTGCCGATGCTTGTGTCACCAGCTTTATTAGACTTTCAACCGCTTGAGAATATGGTAGGAAGATAGTAATTCGGGAATAAGCACACGGAAAGAAATAAAAGGTTACTAGCAACCCAAAAATGGGTTAATGCAACAGAGTGAGTTGGTAAATATAGAGCCTAATAAGTACAAGGTTACAGCAACCCAGCTAGAAAGGTTAGATCCAGTGGGTTGGTGTAACCCTCCACGTAGGTTATTTTGAAGGGTTATGATAAACAACTGTACTCAGTTACTTTAACCCACCCCAAAGAAAATTGTAAAAAAAATAAAGTGGTAAAATCGTCTGAAAGCAAGTTACTGTTATTATTTACACTACACATAGCTTATTATAGCTATCTTTGTAAACAAAAAAAAATATGCGCCAGGCTGGGATCGAACCATGGACCTCATCCATAGCAGTCCGAAGTTCTACCAACTACTCCACCAATCACCTGAAGTTTACGGTCGATAATGCATGTATTTCCAGAGTTACACTACGATTAATATTCATTATACGAATCTCAATGTTTCATATTACACTTTGTCATTAACAGAATATTAATAATCATTTATTTAACACTACATTCCTAGATTTAGGGTTGCTAGGTTACCTCCTAAGTTTCACGTTAACGTTTTGGCGTTGGTACAAATCTTCCATGTGGAAGCCCCTCAGTGTTCAATGACCGCCATCTCGTATACACGAGACTCGGTTCAGCTAACCCTCATTAAGGTTAAAAAATAACTAATTCTCAGAAGGTTAAATTTACCTGCACATTAAAGGGTTAGCATAACCGAGCAGTGGGTCAATCATGTTGTTTAATTTAACCGTGTTGTTTGTTTATTTCTTCTTGTACCAATCGTGTAGGTAACTTGCTACCCACGAATGGGTTGTTTTTACCCTGATTTCTGTTAACCTTTTTCAATGGGTTATCATTTACCTACAGAATTAGGTACTTTCATGTCGCGAAAGGGTTGTGATAAATAACCAGTAGGTTATGTGCAACCCTTTTGGTCATTAACCTAGCAAAATCTTGACTTAGTTAAAACTAATTTCTTTCCGTGCAGTAGAAGACGTCTTGGTATTTTTTTCTATATTTTAGTTGCTAAACTGTTTTGTTAGTGGAGCTTTCGTGACACGGCAGGAGACTCAGCTTATTATATTAAAATAGCATAATCGTCGGCAGCGTTCAGGACGTCGGACAATTCGAAATCTCGCTCTTAATTGACCATACAACAAGAGTTTGCCTATTTTATTCTTCTCCATCTGAGGTGCATATTTCTAGCGATGAGGGAGTATTCATGTCCAGTAAAAATTTTCTGGGATGTGCAAAATATGAGTTTTTTTAGTAACTTGGTCTACGATATCTCTGACGTAAAAGGCAGAAACAATGAGGGGTGAACAACTTTCCTAAGATGTCTTCTTGGTCCTGCGGTGATGGATGGATATTTCTCAATTGAAAACTAGATACGGACATACATCATTACACATCTTGTCACGTGATAGCTCTTCGGAAGCTTCCTTAGTGATCACGTAAAACCTTAAGATCCTGTTAGCCGTTGTTAGCCATCTGGACTGCACTATTGGTCCAAATTTGAAAGAGCATATACCGCTGAAAACCGGCGCGCAGATATCTAACATATACTGCGACAAGTCGAAATTGATTTGTCTTAAGGAATTAAACATACTCTCAATGACATCAATAGATGATTTGTTATGGGTGTAACATGACCGAAGAATGCAGTACCTATTCTTGAACTATGTATATGTGTTCCTTCTCGCCTCTTCTGTAAAATTCGTTTCCTATTCCGGCGCCCTCTAAAACCTATTCTGTCTACACGCAGCCGAGCTTGTTCTGATGTCGAGGTAGATTTTTCTGTTTCAAAGATGGAATCTATCGTTAGAATCAGGCCTCTTTCTTGATGATGGCGATGCTTCTTCTGGTAATGATTCCAGTTTCGAATGCTTCCGGGATTCAGAACCACCCAGGTCTTATCTTTCCCTGTTTCTTCGTTTCCTTCTTCTATCTTCTCTCTTCCGTCTTTTCGTAACTATATTAAAATCAACAGTGGTGATAACAATTTTCCTATGCGCTTTCTGGTCCAACAGGAAACATTGCTCTTCTACAGACACTTCCTTTCCTTTGATTTACATTGATGTAAATCAGGATATCTACAAGTGCAGATGTCAAACATTTCTAGTTAACATTTTCGCTCCTGCCTCATACCTTGTTACCCCTGGCTTTGAAGTTTTAAAGAATCTGCTGAGATGATTTCTGGAAGCTTACAATCCTCCGAATAATTCTCTCCGTAGAACGATAAGGTAGTGACGTTTTTCTATATATTTCCATCACTCTTGCAGTAGTCACTTTTGGAAATCCAAGAAAGATGAGACCTTACAATAATGATACGTCATTCGGTAAACTCATAGATCAACACACCTCACTGAAAAGAAAGGAAGGAAGCGGAATAGATGTGGTTAATCAATAACGGGCATATTTCAGTATGTTTTTACGATAATTAGTAGTGCCTAATATATGTGGGCGCTTTTGAAGTGTATTTAAATGCTTCCTTTCAGTGTCATTACTCACAAAATGATTGCATATGCTTATTGTGCCACCAAAAAATTGCAGGAAAGCAGAATAAATGGCCATTTGTGGTGGAATATTGTACGGGTTGCCTACCCGCGACTGGTTAAAACTTCAAAGTTGATGCGGAATCTCCGAACACCCTTCAAAAAACTTCTTTTTTTTTTTTAAAGTGACACGTTGTCTCTGCCACCAATGGCAACTTTTCCGCACTATTAAAGTTGAGATTCAAGAAAAAAGTTTTTTTCGGGTCACGCTACTGTCCATAAGCCGCAGATCACACATATAAATGTCAAAAGTCGGCTCGCGTGATGTACGAAGCGTCAAAACTGGAACAATAGAAATACAGTGTGGTCATGCTTTTCCTGGAGGGGCTTAGCTCCTTGTTGTTTTACGACGTGGCAATATCACTGCACAAGGTTTTGTAGATATTTTAAGCGCTATGTTGCTGTCTACCATCGAAGACCAGTTCGGGAATGACCATTGTGTGTTCCTACTGAACATCGTTAGGTAAAGATATTGGAAATTATTATATGATAGACTACAAAGCTCTGAAGTGCACTCAGTCTCCTATCAAATTTAGTGCCAGAATGTCCTTGATATTCTTGGTCATCTTCGGAGGTAAAACCGGTCGAGCGTGTGATTGACCACCCCAGCTCAGTTCGTGCCGTAGGTCGAGAATAAGTGGAATCACTACCTTCACATTCCCCCCCCCCCCCCCGCCGTTCACGATGCATGTGCATCGCACGGGAGATAGCTTTATCTTACACCGTGTCTAAATATTTAAGAGCAGCAAAGCGGGGAATTTATTTCACAAGTTACAGATTCAACCGTTACAAAAATGCTTACTTCATTCTGTGGCATTGAGGAGCTGATGATGCCCCGTTTGGACGGTGTGATATGCACTCATATGATATTGATAAAAAGAAAACTGGCCTTGCATGTATTCTAACAAGGAAACCGTCAATGCGATCATGTCGAAACCTACCATGATTTTTTTAGAGAATATATACATCCTTTAGAAAGATTATATTAAAAAAAAAACGGCTCCAGGCTTTAGCTGCAAGGTTCCAAGACAGGAGCTGTAATATTGGTAAGAAGTGTACAAAAAGTGTACTTTTTTATCATTAAATGAACAAAAATCACTTCTGCTTATCTCTCCTCCTGGAACGAATATTGGCGAATTGTAGCGTCTCCACCACGCCGCATCACTCCACCACTACACTCCTCGCCTGTGAAGTATTTAGGGTGTTCGAGGGGGTCGCCCTTCGAAGTTCAGGCCTTTTCTTTCTTTCTTTCTTTTTTTTTTACAATTTTAGGCAACATTATACGTATTTTACGTAAATATTACACCCAAACAGAGCTAGATCTCCACCGAATGCCCTTAACCCCGCCCTCCCGAAAACCAATTTCTAGATTGTGCCTGCTCCTCGCTGATTTTTTAATATAGGCCAGTCTAGTAACTTTGGTCTTCGGTCCGTCACGAATCGCCTTTAGCTGTTAAAATCCACACCCATGCCCCTGCCGGGACTCAAACCCGCGACCTTCGAGCCGATGGCCTACCGCCATAGACCACTCGTCCACCCGGCCGGCGCTCCTCGCTGAAAGTAGACCCCGGTTATCCAAGAGATGAGCACGCTCAGTTGGCCTGTTCTTTATGGGTTCACATCCCGTGGAAGTCTATTGATGTTAATGGTTCGAATTGGAGCCCACTGTGTCCGAAGTTGTAGGTCTCGCCGAACTGCTCTGATGTTGAATAACTGCTTCGCCACGCATTATTGCAACTTTGGAAACCCCGTAAATACTTCTATGGCGAGAACTGTAGTGTTGGAGTGCTGCTGTGTGGGAGAAAACGCTACAACTTGCCAATATTTCATTCCAGGATTTCAGGACGAAAGAAAAGCTGAAGTGACCTCTGTAAATTAAATTTTAAAAAATACACCTTTTGTTCATTTTTCATCAATATGCCAGCTTTTATCCCAGAACATTGCGTTTGAAATGAGCAGCTAATTTTTGGTATATGACCTTTCTATAGAACATAAATTCTCCTAGCAAAATTTCAAAATAACCTTCGATATAATCTCATTGACAGTTTCTTTGGAAGTTCTGTAGATATTAGTTTAAAATAAACGGGGGTGATTTTCATTTCTTATTGGTACCCTATGTTTGTTTATTATTCACTAAAGTCTGCATATTTTCTTAATTTTGTTTAAACTCAAGATTTCTAAGTTTAATACCAAAGGTTTATTTGATATTATTTTCTTATGCCTTCTTACTTTGAAAAGGTGTGATTTTATATTATGTTTCCCATTCTTTTTGCCTTAAAGTGTCTGGACTGCAGTGGCACATATGGTTTGAGCTCTTTACATATCTGAGAAATGATGTCCCTTGTCAAGAACTACGTGGGAATTATGACGATCATGGCTTATATTTTTAAACTTAGTAAAGTATTGTGGGGTGGGACAGGAAAATTATTGAGAATAACCGAAGCAAGAACTCAAAATTGTCCTATCTCCATATCCCTTGATTTTTTCACATGCAATAAAATCGCATGTAAATATACAGGGTTTGTCTGGAAAGTGATGCGACCACATTTTTTCTGGATCTGCTATTGGCCGCAGTGAGTATGTGCGGGGGGAATAAGTTCTGGGGGTCAGCTGAAAACGTGCAGAAACTCAGTTGTGTCCGAGCTCTCGTTCGGTTAGGATCGTCAAAAAACTGAAATTCGTTCGTAGTGCGCTGTGTAAACTCAAGATGCAGCACTCCGTTGGACAACAATATGCCATAAAATATTGTGTGCGTCTTGCAAATCTGCGACTGAGACACCTTCCATGTTGCAGCAAATCTTTGCGGTTGAAGTTTTGCGATGGCATTAAATGTTTAAGGAGGATCGGGAGGAGGTGGAAGGCGAACCCCGCTCTGGGCACACATCAACGAGCAAAATCGAGTGCAATGTGAATCATGTGCTTTTTACGTGGAAGTGCTAAAAGACTAAAGCAAAGGGTCAACCGCGTCAGAAAGGAGATAGCAGCCAATTGGGTGCTTCCCTACGACAATGCGCCTACTGGTCCGCGAGTATCTTGCCGAAAAGAACGTTGCAACGCTTCTTTAATCCTCGTACAGTCCAGATCTATCTCCTGCTCGGGTTACCAGATTGGTCAAGTCAAAAAAGAGTATATTTTTCAAATATATCTTTATATATAGTAAGAGCACCTATCGTCGGACACGTGCAAGTGGTCGGTCACCATTTTCACATAAATATTGTTAAAACAAGATTTATATCATTTAAAATATGTATTAAAAATATCTTCAGTTTTCTGGCAGTTTTAAATTGATATTTAAGTTTTGCCATCTATGGAAAGTGATATTATATAGCGTGAGGGGGGGATACAAAGTATCTGCTTCTCCTGGGTGGCTTAGAAGATGCCGCAAAATGTTATTTGGGACAATAACGCTCTAAAATTTAGGGTAAAACTGTCGCTTTTCAATATGTTTAAGACATAAATTGTTCCTGTAGGTTTTGAAATGTTTCTGTTCTGACTTAGTATTTTATTGTGGCCAACTTTAGGTATAAATACTTCACAACAGGAGTGTGCCTGTTGTCCACCAGGGTGACGTATAAGTGGGGGTGGTGCTTCTTGTCTTGTTTTTTTTTTGTGACGTTAAATTTATTCTACTTTTTTCCCTAATAATCTAACAGTCATTTTAACAGTGCGTTAATGTATACTTAGATGTATTTTAATTTAAAATGGATATACGATCGTATCGTTGAAGACAGAAGGGTGTAAGTATATTATTTTGGCATTTTTTCCAGATGAACAAATGAATAACAAAGGAAATATATATAAAACGAAACATCTGTCTTTCATATACAACTATGCAAAAATTATCACTCAGTAAAGCTGAAATAACAAAAATATAAATAATTTCAATTTTCCAAAACCTTCTTTTGGTTTCAAACACTTCTTTAAAACGTAGTAAATGTAACTTCTGCATTGGATGCAACGAAGTCTCTCTTATACAAATGTAAATACTGTTTATTTCTAATAGTCCTAAATGATAATAATTATAATAAAGTATTTCTGAATGTAAAAGTACTGCTTCTTATTGACATTGCCCTTCAGGTTTATACGTATCTGACAATTGATACATGCCTGAGTGGATAACAACTGGTGAAAATTGCTCATTTTCCTAAAAACATCTTAATACGAAATATGTACAAAATTTTGAGTTAGAAATATTTATTTCGGTAGGGGACGGAATAACGGTGTTCAGTGATAGTTTGATCGAATTTAATTTTAACCGACTGTAGGGAACATTATTACTGCGTTTACAGAATTTTGTTCACCACAACCAAAAGCTTACTGAAATATGGGGGTTCAAAATATGGGGTCGTGCATATTAAACTGAAAACGGGGGTACCTGCAAAAAATACAGGAGTTTTGAAAATTGGCAGTTTAACACAGTTTTATATAATGAGTAATATACTAAATCTGCGATCTTGATGCATTGTCGCTTGCTCCTCCATATTAAAGAAATTGCACCCAAAACATGCTTTTTTTAAAAAAAAATTATCTCGCTTTAAAAGCATTTTCAGTCAAATATTTTATTACTGAAAATAATCTTCACAAATGCCCTACATGAAAGTTCTTTTTTTTTCACTTTCTTCTAGGATGCACCGTTTAGGCACTGGAGGTGCTTGTACTTTTGCAGTCTTTCTCTACGCCATTTTGTAAGAGAGCGCTCAAAATATACATACCTGGGAAAAATACATATACTGAATAATATAATGGGTAAAAATACATATAGGAATATGCAACCTTTGTGCAATGCCGTTCGCTCTGCGATATTGAACAAATGGTCCCCGAAATAAGTTTAATTTGAGATATTTCTACTTCTACTTCTTACGTACATCAGTTTTGCAAATTGGCTATTTCGTACAGTTTCACGTCCTCAATGACATACTGAATTTGTGACATTTGTGCAGTGATTCTGCCATACCGCTCTCCCGCGGGGGTTTCAGCTCCTGAATTGTCGAGTACACTCCAACATTGAACTTTTTGCGGTCAAAAATTGATGGAAACCGTGGAAAACTCCATTTACATCCTCCCAATTTAAACTTTCTACCCCCCAAACAGAAATTCTTGGCGGAATCTCTGGTTGCAGTATAAACTTTTCCATTCCCATTACGCCTAAACGTAAGAGCAGCATAAATGATAATGTCCTTCGTCAAAAGGAGTATCGATGAAAATACGCAAAATTCTTTATGTTACTTTAATTTGAATTCCACATGGTGGTCGGCCACTTTGTCAACCACGTGACATTTTCATATCAGTACGTACAATGAATTTTTTATGGCCTTCACGCGTCTAAGGCTCAGTTCAGGATAGGGGAGGGAAAATAATGCGGGAAGGTGTCGACCAGGGCCTATATAGAAGGTACCATCCCGACATTTGCCTGGTGTAACTGAGAAAAAAACCCTTGCAAAACCTGTCAGGATGGTCGGCCGCTGGGATTGAACCCACCACCTCTTGAATATTATGCTAACGCTCTACCACTTTCTTTTTAAAACCATTTATTTCACTTATGCACTGTACATGTTTGTTGAAGTTTTTACGATAGCCTTAAATTCTTCTACAAAACCTCTTACATACGCCCTCTGGACGATTTGTGTTTTACATGCGGTTAGTCCGCTTGGGAGTTATCTTTTACATAATATCAGTATTGTACAGGGAGCTGTTGTTATTTTACATATCTGTCCACCGCTTAGTGCGGATATCAGTTAAAATATTACTAAATATTGGTGAAGTTCGACCTGTGTGAACTTGCTACATTCAAATTCCAGAAATACAGTATAATTTTGGTCATTCTTGTTAATTCGAGACTTCAATAAATATAATAATGTCGTACCGGTGACCCAAATGATGGCATTTGTTTTAGTTCTGGGGAAAAACCTGATATATTTGTCTATCGTAATATCTCTACATCCCTTTCTTAGAATACTGGCCAATATTTTCTGGAAAGTTGTCCAGGTTTGCACTACCAACGGTCATTCCTGAATCATGTGTTTAAAATTACTCTCTCTCTCTGACAATCTGGACACTTATTTTGGGTGATAATGCCATATTTATTTAGTTTTCTAACGTTGGCCATTTATTATTGATAACCATATAAGATATCATTTTAATTTTATAGGATAGTACCTTATTGTGTAGATTTCCCCATATATTGGACCAATTATAATGTGGAAATTCTCTTTGTATTTTGAACGCCTGTGGGTCACTACTCAACAAATGGTGATACAGTTGTTTTACAGACATTACATCAATAGGGTCACTATAAAGTCTAGCATACATAACATCAAGTATGGGCTCTTTCATTAAGCCATACTGTACATGCGCCCAAGAATATATGTGAATGGGTGCTACAGTTTCTGTCGTCACTAAACAGGCCTCACGAATGGCACTCGTAAAAGTATTGGGATAATTCGTTATTGTTAGTAACAGTTTCTGCATTAACAAGGCCCGTGCTTGTGTAGCTATATCCAAATACTTAATACCTCCTAACTCATAGGGCAGTTTTAGCTGGGCCTGTTCTACCCTACAGATATGATGACGCCACAAAAAAAAAAAAACAAAAAAAAACGAGAATGTCCTAGCATATGCCGTCGGCTTTGGAAGTACCTGAGCTATATAACACACCATGCTCATTACATATTGTTTCAGAAATATATTTCGCATGAATACAGTTAAGGGTCTTGCTGCGTTACTGGTCAATACATGTTTGATTAGCTGTACTGGAAACATCCAGGTGATCCCTGATATGGGAAGTCGGTCGGTGATAGGAAATTGCCCCTCATATAATTGTGAAGGAGTAAGGGGACATAATCATATTTTTTATTTGTCCTTATTTAACTTTGCACCCGATTGGCTTTCATATTCTTGTATACAGCGTGTAATATCTTGCAGAGCCTCTCGGCTCTTTACAAAACAGTGGATGTCATCCTGATAGGATTGTACACTTAAGGTAGTGCCATAGATGGGTACCCCTTCCACTCTTTTCTGAATATTATTAATACATGGTGCTATGCACAAACTAAAGAGCAAAGGACTTATTAGATCACCCTGTATTATACCTCTGCTCATGTTAAAAAATCTCGTAAATGTACCATTAATCCTAATTTTAGTTTCACGCGCTGTATATAACGCCTTAATCATTCCTATAAACAAGTTACCAAATTTATATTGTCCTAAGGTTCTATACAAATATTCGTGGTGTATTAAATCATACGCCTTATAAAAATCTAAGGCCAGCAGTGCAGAAAGTATGTCCGCTTTAGTTTCATAATGCATGAGAAATTCCCTAATATTCCTTAATGCTGTTGTTATGGGAGGAGTCCCTGGACGCCCATGTTGCATGGGATTCAATAATGTATCTACAACCTTATTAAGACGCCGTGCTATGCACCTAGACAATAATTTTTGATCGGTACGGAGCAACGTAATAGGTCTATAATGGCTACATTCGGTTGACTGCAGTTTTTTGGGAGCAATATCATCATGCCTTGCTTCATCTTATGTGGTATATAGAGGGTACGACGAAATTCATTAAAAATATCAGCTAACAGGGGTCAATATGATTCTGGAATTTTGCATAGAGCTCATATCCAAATGGATCGAAACCTAATGATTTATGTGATGCACCCGCATTAATAGCCTGCTTGATTTCATCTACTGTAAAGGGTCTTTCGATTTCTCGTCGGACCTCATCAGACTCGATACTCGCTGTGTGTGCGTAATAATTCGGTACCGTTTGAATATTGTCATTACCTTGATATAATTGTTCAAAATATTCGAAAAATCTGGTATTGACTGCGAGTCCTTCATAGACCTGACCTCCTTCTGTTATTTCAGCTATAAGTTTCTGATTATGCCTTTGTTTTTCCTGTTTGACATGTGCTAGATTGAGTTCTTCTTGAATAGTACTTGTTTTAAGCTTGCTCTGTATTATTGTTCGCTGGTGCCGTTTCCTATAAATGGAGAGTATAATAGCCTTGAATTGTTTAATTTCGAGTTGAACTTCCCGACCCTCATCGTACCGCTTATAACATTCTTGCAGTAACCTAGAATAATATTGAATTTGAGCATGTTCATCTAGATAACGGTTTCGTGTACCTTTTAAAAAAATAAACAAGTTGGAGATGTACATAATTGATCCACCAATCAATCAGTAATCCTGTTTGTGGTCGTTTGGTTAGTATCCGTTGCCATGTTTCAATAAAAAGGTTACAAAATGCCTCTTCTTGTAAAATATAAGATGCAAAGTGCCAACTATAATTTGCCCGTAAAAACTTAACACTATTTAAATCCACAGTCATGATTAAAATAAGGTGATCACTAATAGATGACGCCACTAAGCGCACATTACGGATGTGAGGAATAAGCGCTGGGGTTACATAAAATTTATCCAATCGACTGGAATACCTGGACGAAAAAAGGTATGTCCGGAGACCTGCGAAAAGAGTTTCCATTCATCTTTTAACTCAAATACGTTAATGAAGTCTTTTAAGACTTGGGATGGTCGTGAATTATGTGAAGCATCCCCTAATTCCGTGTATGAGTTAAAATCGCCACCCACTATATGCATTCCTTGCTGTAGTCGTAATGTGCGCATTAGTTCGCCTGTTAAAAATTCTTCCCGGTGTTTACGATTGTTATTACCTGATGGCAAATAAACGGAAGTGAAGGCTATAGTGTCTAGCTGGCCGGTTGTTATACGTCGTTCGACCGTATACTATGGGGGAACATATTTAATATCAGAGCGATATTTTATAGCCGTTCCCGTACCCTGAGGGGTAAAATTATTATGGCAACTATACCTAGATAAGCCCTCATAATTGGCTTGCTTAGTTTCTTGTGTATACAGAAGACTGATATCATACTCGCGTAAAAATTCTTGGAGCGCAATCTGTTTTATCGGGGACGTTGCTCCCTGCAAATTAACTGTGGCGATATTGAAGTTAAACATACTACTCAGAAATATACAAACTGTTAAAAAATACATATCACAGGCCATCGGGCCCTCTGTATTACCTGGTCTGCCATCTTGACACAAAAATACCTTAACTAACCTCAAACTAATATTTTATACAATAAAAAATTACACGTCATATGCAAACACCTATGTTTACTTAATAATAGTCCATCTCACTAGAACTGGAACCATGGGTTCCCGGTCGTCTTTCTTCTACTACTTGTCCCTTTTGGTTTCTCTTTAGATACACCAATAACACGCAAAGGTTTGTTTTCCGGTCTTGAAGGCTGTGGCGTTAGAAACTTATATTCCGTTTTTGCTTCGCCGGTGTTGTGCATTTCCTGTGAATGCACAGCCTCAGGTTCCTGTCCCGTGCCAGTCTGTGTGCTTTCCTGGTGGGATGGGTGGGGGAACGCACCAACTCCCTTTCCTGTCTTAACTTCCGCACGTGTCTCTTCGTCACTAACAAAACTGGTAGGTTCACTAACACTATTGTTATTATCTGCACTGAAAACATTACTTGGCTTCTCTGAACTGCTAACAGTATTGTTATTACTTAAACTAGTCTCACTTACCTTCATGGTAAAGCTCGGTTGAAATAAATTAACTCGATCTGCGTCCTCCATTACCTGTACACTTGCTTGCTGTGGAGACACAACTGTCTCCATGCTTCGGGAAGTTTCCTTATGTTGAACTGGTGTAATGACCTTGAGTGATTGTCCTGCTTCGGGCTGTTGTGCTAGATCCTTTTGGCTAAGTTGAGCTTCCTCCTGTTCTTGAAGGGCTTTTTGTTTATCTTCTTGGGGACTTCCGGGGAGAGATAAGGGTCTTAAGTGTACCTCGTTTACTGGGATAGTATCTGCCGAAGTTGCGGGACCATCCTTGATGGGACCTGGGATGAGGGATGTTGGCCAGCGGCGACCAGCTGCCCCAGGTAGGGGAAAGGCTTGATAATCACTAATATCAGGGGTATGATAAACTGTATTCAGATTCACTGCACTTCGCCCTACTTGCATGACTTGCGGGGCCTGTGTTGCCACGCCTGCATAGGTATTCCGTTTAATCCCCCCTCCCCTCTGTTCACATTCAGCCAATTTGTGTGTAGGACTATTACATTTCAAACACGTGGGGGCTTGATTGGTATAGTGTACATTGAGTCTATATCCTCCCACATAAATAATCCAGGGGATATCTTTTTGCAATATAATGCGACATTGTTTTATGCCATTTCGAACGGGGTAGTCATGTTGCGAGTTAAAAAGTTCATCATTGATGGAGATTACGTGCCCATATGGCAGAAGGTGCTGTTGAATAACCTCATCGGGGAGTTCAGTGGGACAAATAGACAATCTCACCAAAGTGGGCAATCTATCTACCATAGCAATGGGTAATTCATGTTGCTCATTTTCATACTGATACGGGACCGTCATTGGATATTTACGGAGCATTTCTTCCGCAATCACTGCCTCAGTTATTTTCACAAATATTAATTTTCGAAAAATGTCTAGCTCGATACTGATTACTTGCTGTGGGGGTATCTGTAATACAGTACGAATCCACCGATGTACATCCAAACTACATTGGTCTCACTGGTAATGGTCGAACACTAATCTGTAGTGTATTCACACGTGTAAACTGCATTATCTTTTATAGTTACTGATCACAATCCTTTTACACAATATGGATAAGTACTGATATTTCCATATTCACTGATGTTTTCCATGATGAATCTGCATTTAACCTAGAAATGTCGGGTCTCCCTTTAACCACATGGTTGCTTAGTTAACTGGCATTGTTCTTTTTCCGATATTAAATTCTGGTATCCACGACACTCACTATAAGCAGGAGAAGGAAAATCTTCTGCTTATTCCTGTTATACTTGAAAACCACTCGAATCAATCACTGTGTGCTCGTGAAAAGAAAATATACTCTTCTTTTACTCGCGAAATCGAACGTACACTGCCACTGACCAACTCACGGAGCTAACACTACGTGTGCCTCGCTCACCGTCTGACAGCGTTCTGCCACTAAGCCACGGTCGCTCGGTAGTACCGTACCTTATTTCAAGTGCAGCATGTAATATGAAATAGATTTTTTCCTAATTTTTAAAGTGTTCCGTTTTTTTTTTTTACAAAATGTTCCAGCTTTTTAAAGGAAAGATTTGGAAATGTTCCGTTATAAATATTATGGGAACCCTACTTAATGGCGACTATGTGCACTAGCGGAACCGAACTCAATGAATGCCGGTAATACATGAGCACTTTTTTCATATTCCTTACTACACCCTGGCACAAAAATAAATCGGGTAAGGATGAAAGACGGTTGGGCTCCTTATTGGCCCAAAACAAGTTAGTGCCTTATTCACTGTTCTTCGCGCTCTTTGTCCTGAGTGCTATAGCTGGTGTCAGGAAGAACTTCGGGAATCCGTCGAGCTTCCCTATTTCATCCTTAAGTATAGATTGTTATAACAAGCCAGCTATGCGAAAAGTTTGTTAAATAATTGAATGTTATCCACGAACAAACGTCTAAGTGACATTTTCAAATAAAAAAAATATGAGTACATTTTTATAAATAGCAGGAAAAACATGAGGCATAAAATATTCATACTTTGCACAAAAGCGGACGGACTTTAGTCTAACATGTCTTCGTACAAAGTATGAATATTTTGTGCCTCATAATTTTTCCTGTTATATATAAAAATGTACTCGTGATTTCTTTTTTATTTGAAAATGTTACTTAGACGTTTGTTCGCGCATAAGCTACAATTCTTGAATTTAATTTCGTTGTACTCCCGCTATAGTCCTACTAGTTGAAGTCCCATCACGTGTCCCAGGATTTGATTTAGGAATTATGTCAGTGGTAAACTACTTGAAGAACAGTCCAGAACAAGAGTAGTGGGGGGGGGGGGGGGGGGGGCGCGGGCTTGGGGTAAGGGGTAACACAACGGAGGGCCTACCCGGGTTCGAATCTCAGGGAGTATTTGATTTTTTTAAAATTCTTTTTCTAAAAGAAGTAACTTTACTTTTTCTCTTTGTACTTCAAATAATTGGTTCATTTTGATTCCTTTTGCGTTTTCCAACATTTTATTAAATTCTAGAAAATATTTAAGAAACGTCAGGTTAGAGTTTTTATACACGCAATGAAATCATTCCGAAAACAATATTAACTAAAGCAGCCTTCTGCTAATTTATTTGCTACGCTGACAGTTGCACAAGTTTAGGGCCGGAAGTTAATCTGACATCGTAAAACAGCCTGTGTAATGGAAACAATAACGCATAAAACTTCTACACACTCCGCGTTTAGAGTAATTCTGTAATGAAAATACTCTCTATTTGTCAGAAAATTGCATGTCTAAGTTGATAAAATACATATTCGACGTTCTTTCTCAACACCCCCAGCAGCATAGTGCATAAGACAACTGACAATAAATCACAAGGTTTCAGGTTCAAATTCAACCGCAGATAAGTGTGAATAATTTAACCTGAACTTCAAGACGAGAAAATAAGATGTCTAGTGGAAAAAAGACAGACTGTATGAAAGATCAGAATATTCTTACTGTAAAATATTCTTAATTCCATTCATTAAATCCGTCTCGAAAACTACGCGCCATATTTATCCTGTGAAGGCTATTTCAATCTCAATTCATGTAAACTACATTGCTTGATTCAAATTTTGTTTAAACCTTCTTGGCTTGATTTTCTAAGCTTGCATTTAGTTGTCACTCTTGTCAAATAAAGTTTGATTCACTTTGAGTCAGGTCAAAATTCGTATGTGACATTTGCAAAAAAATTACCTAAATCACTTGGATCTTCTGTTTTGACTCGTCTTATTTTAATATTTCTTTGCTTGTCTTAAAGAAAATCCTGACACCACAATAATAATGGTGCCTAGAATCAATTAAAAGCAAATTCGAACAAATTATCAAAAGGTCCCGTTATCCAGATATTTCATAATCCATGTTCTGACTCCTTTATCGAGACACCCTTTATTTGCCAAAGCAAGGTAATAAATTATGCATGGGCTCGAATCTACAACTTCAGTTAATAAGGGATCATTTTTCCTCGGAGATACTGAAAAGATATTGTTAGATGATAGTATTTCCAGCTCCAAGCCATATATTCTAATATGGTGGAACAAGAGGCACGGTACCAAGGTCATAAATTTAGTATATCATTCAGGACGTAAAACAGTATCGAATTGCCAATATGTAAAACTAATGTACCTAAGAAATACTGGACAAAAGATATTGTCAAATATCGTATTTTGGGCGCCAGTTTTCAATATGGCGGAGAGAGAATCATTGCATAAAACCAAAAATTCAGTATGACACTCAGGACGTGAATTGTATCAAATAGCCTGGTTTGCGAATCTACTGTACCTAAGAAGTACTGAAAAGGAAATATCGTTAACAAAATCATTTTGGGCGCCATTTTTTCAATATGGCGGAGCGATGGGCAATGCATTAAAGTCGCAATTACTCATCATATGAAACTGTATTAAACTGTCAATTTTCAGAACTGCATCTTTTCCAGGCACGCTCATTTTGAGATCCCTTTAATTTAGCCTAATATGCACACTTCAGAAAGTTTTTCCGTTGCGGTGAACACAATTCTGTAAACACAGTAATATTCCCTAGAGTCGATTAAAATCAAATTCGACCAAATTATCACTGGGCCGCATTATCCCGTCTCCTACCTTTATTTCAATCGAGAAATGTGTAAAGAATGTAAATATTAGGCCTAAAAAGAAATCTGAGAACAAAGTATGTTCACTAGTCCCTTAATTGGCCGACTACTGGTGGCCTCATCCTATATATCCTTCTTGCTCAGCTCTATATACCCTATATATCCTCGAACAAGTGTTAGGACGTGGCTTTGTTGTGCCTTACCGCTGACTCAGAACTTACTCTTTCTCTCTGTCATTTTTTTTCTGAACAATGCTTCTCATGTGAAAATTGGGTGCTGCATGAATAGGGTTGGATAAAAACAAAATATATGTTTAAGATGTGCTTTTTTGTTTTAAACACGTTTGTGTAGACTCCAGAAACAGTGTTTAAAATGTTTAATACGTTTAAAACGTTTTAACCATTTTATTAAAAATAAAAAAAAAATGGTAAGGGTTATGATAGATACTCGATCTGCAGTATCTTCTATAACGTTTCAATCGCGCTTCAGGTCTATTCATAAGCATTTGCTTGAAATTGTAGGTTCTATTTTACTAAATTTGATGAAATTTGCTATTTATAAAAATTCAATGACAAAGCTATTTATTATAAAGTAAAAAGTAAAGATATAACCTTTGCAATGCGGGTAGCGATACACATATTCTCGACCAACAGCTCGAAGTGATGTTGGGTGGTCAGTCCTATGCTCGGCCGCCTTTACCTCCCAAAGTACCCAGGAATACCAAAAAACACTGTGGTATTCAATTTGATAGGAGGCTGAGTATATCTCAGAGCGCCAGCCATGGCAACACTGAAGGAAAATTCTCCAGTGTCTTGGCTGGGATTGGAATTACACTTCTTGAAATGTTCTCTCGTTCGGGCAACGAGACCTGCCATTTACTTTTTACACAATCTACATTTGGCTTTTATGGTTATTTTCGGAAGGATTAACTTTAATAAAGTGTGTCCAGATTATTTGTTTTCCTTCCTCTGCAACCCACTGATAATGAGTCTGTAAACTAACAGCAAAGAAGAAGAGTTTATAGTGTTGCAAAAAAAAGTTTTATTTTCTGTTAAGTTTTTTAAAGTTTTTTTCTTCAGTTGATTCTCGTGTTTTTTTTTGTAATGTCGTTTTTTTACAAAGCAAGAATTTAAAGTTTTACGCTTCAGATAATCAACGTAATCAGCATGATTGGATTTAAGCTTTCAAACATTCATCCCAATTTACTATTGTTTTGTTTTCCTGCAGCCTAACGAGGCAAATCATGGGATTATTTATGCTTTCATTGCCACATTGCTATACTTCTTACATCTTCACCCTGACAAATATAAGGGGGCTAAGAACATACGGATTGAAGTTATTTGGTATAGTTTGTAATAAAATACCAATAAATCTCCCGGGAACTGAAGAAACATTTTGAATTATAGGAATTTAAGTCCCTAGAGATAAATACAGCTTCGAAGACTTCTTTACTGTAAACTGAAAAACTATTAATTCTTACCGAAATATGCTCTTATCCCGTATATACGAGTACAATACGTTAATTTCTAATTACGGTATTATTCAAGTAAGACATTTATTTTTGATCATAATTACCGTCCGCAAAAATCAATCATCTTTAACTCGAAATTCCGAAAAAGAACCTGCTTCTATTCAAGGGCAGAGATATATGTTTGCGATTACTAGTGCATTGTGTTTCACTATAAAAGCTCGGTGGCATTGCTCTACCAAGCTCCGGGCTCCAAGCCTCACCACATGAAAATATATACAGATAGAGAAAAATATTTTATGTTATATGCATATTATGTCAAAAGAGATGTCTGACAACTGCGGCCCCGGAAGTACCCATATGAACAGTCGTAGTGCCTAATGCACATGCCAAATTTAGTGTATTGTAAATCAGTGCGGATGCGTCGAACGGTAACAAATATGAAATCTAGATTTTTTAATCGTTTTGCAACCCTGACAAACTACAGTGCCTGTATGACCTGTCCCATTACCTAATGAACATGTATGTCAAATTTAGTGTAAATCAATGCACACGTGTAGATTTGTATTAATAAAGGCATTTCTATAAGTTGAATTTTGAAATAGGTTGGCAACACTGACGACTGGGGTGTTTGAGGTCGGGGACACCAAAAAGTTTCTTCTTGTATCGAATAATATTTAAGTTTGGGACAGATACGATATGGAAGATTTTTTAAAAATATTTTTTGAAAGTTGGCAACACTGAGAACTGAGCAACTCGGAATATCGCACAAAACTTTTTTTTTATCTAGGTTTAGTTATGTTATATTACTTCCTAATTACCTCTATGAAAGTAGTTTTTACTTAAAGAGACGTTAGTAGTATTACAAATTGCTGCTTGAAAAATAAAACGAAGTTTAGAAAAGCAAGATTCATGTTTTTCTTTGTTTTGTTTTTAAAAAAAGCGGAAGTGTTAGAAAAAAACTAACTTTTTCTGTTTACAACATTAAGAGGCCACCCGGCATAAACTCCAAGTACAGAATAAGAAACGATTATGAAACCTGGTCTACACAGTTACTCACTACTCTCCCTTTCCTCAAAAACATAAGAAAAGAGACAGAGCAATGTAATCATAGAAGCAAATACATGCCCATGAAGCTTTTGTTTTCCTGGCAGTTTATCACAATAAATAAAAAAGAAAGAATTGAAATATGAACATCTTCTTTCATGTTATTGATAGCGAATTAATATTTCCCGCTTCTAGCAGTCAACCGATCAAGAATAAATCGAAATAACGCGTTTTACGTCTCCATCTGTAGGCTTGCGGCTCCATAATACTGATTATTTTGCAGACTAGCTTTCACTCGGGACAAATTGCATACGTTTTACTAGTAAAACACACCCTTTTGCATTCTTAAAAATAAGATGATACTTTCAAAAAAGACAAAGAAAATTAACATGTTTTAAACACGGCTTAAAAAACATCGTTTAAAACAAATGTTCAAAATTTTGAAACAAAATGTTTAAAACAATCACCCCTGTTTAAAACATTTTGTTTAAAACATCTGTTTAAAACATTTTGTTTTAAACATTCCAACCCTGCTGCTGCGCTTAGTGGTTTATGGTGACTGAAAGGAAATGACCATTTCAATGGATGTGAGAAATCTTTTTTTCCACATATTATATTGTTCAAATTTGAACTTTCAAAACTGACTTGGTTAAGGAAATTTTAATATTCTATCAATTATTAACCTATGTGAAAAAGAGTACAAAAGATTACTCCACTGAAAAAAAGAGAGAGTACAAAAGTGTATATCCTGAAAAGAGAGTAAATGTACGCCTGGTAACCCTATCTGCCGACTTCCCTTTGTTTAACCAAATCAAAAAGGTGCTCAAAAGGTGCCATTTATAAGGTCTGGATAACGTCAAAGAGGCTTTGACGAAGGCCCTACGTGAAGTTGCGGAAAAGGTCTTCCAGGATCCCTACCAAGCATGGAAATCGCACTGGAAAAAATGCATTGACGCACAAGGATGTCACTTCGAAGAATTTTAAAGATTTGTACTAATATTTTTATTTTTTTTTAATTTTGTGTTATTTATTTATTATTTTTGTCACGAATGTGGTCGCATTACGTTCCGGACAAACCCTGTACTATAAGGTGTTTTGAGACTTGTTCTCTTTCGATTTAAAAGTTCCCCTTCTTTCAATGGGAGATGAAACACAGCATTGTTATGCACACATTCTTCAGATTTATTGGTTCTATACACCCAAGCACTCACCCATATACAAATACATACATCAAACCAGACACTTTTTAGAAGACAAAATATTATTTATCATCTCAATTTTTCTTTCTTTTTCCGGAAAGAGAGAAATGTTTACGACAGTCGTAATCGGTTCAATTTATTTCTCGTCTCAGTGAGCTTGCATACAATACAGTTACAGCTATATAACATTCTCGAAAAACTTTAATTTATATTCAGCACATACTATATATAACCTATGTGCCTTTGTTGGCTTAACTTGCAAAACAAACACACTTTACTAAATAAATTTATGCAAACGACCTTCACATCAAAATTTACAGATAAATTTAAAACATTATATATATGTAAATATTTATGTTTGTACTATACAATGTTTCTAAAGTAGCGTTGCATATGAGTTACTTTTAACACACGTTTGTGAATCCAATAATATGGTAACGGGAGGGAAGTTATAAGGTGTACCTAAATTTGAATTATAACTGAAACACAACACACGTAATCAACCATTTAATATTTACCTGCATCAGTGACTTAACTAGAATTTTCACCTCCCGCCCCGCAATGAACCTTTTACGGCTCTCCCTTCTAGACACTATAAGAAAGTTAAAATAGAACTTTGATTTAAGGCGATTTATCTCGTGATGATTACTGGGTTTCTCATTAACTAATTTTTCATCCATTTGTGTGCCATCTGTAGCCCCTTGGATGCATGGGTCCCCCTACGTGGGTTATCGTGGTAGGGTAGTTACCCCCCAGCCATGAATTTATTATTCACTTGAAATTTTATTCATAATTTAAACCATACTTGTACATAAATGTTAGCTATCAGAAGTATAAATGAACTGTCAAGCTTCTGCACACAAAAGAGAATTATTGGGGTATAAATAATTGAATCATACGTTTGAAGAAGGAAACAAATACAAAAAGCTGTTTTGTGGGAAATTAAAAAAAAAAACTGTATAATATGTTTATTATTTATTGAAAGGAAACAATATTGCTACTGAATATTCAAAACGGTCTTCTGATACTTTCGTACTGCTCAGACAGTTTCCAAGTATTGTATTTTTTCCTGTAGAGTTAAAAAAAAGTTGGTGGATTTGTTTCCTTCTTCAAACTTATGGAAAAACGTCTGCACATTTTGAAGTGCTGAGAAGTAAGAATGGAAAAATCGACCACAAAATGAAGGAAAACGCAATAGAAACCTTCAAATGAATATTATTGACAAGAAATGTATGTACAATGAACTCGAAAGTTACAAGTAGGGGGCCTACGTAATAAATTCATTTTTTCGTCTACCCACTGACAGAAATTTTCTCCCTACAAATGTGCAAAACTGCTTTTATTCCGTAACAGTGATAACAATAGTTGCTACATGTAAACATATCTGTTAACAATAGCATTTTAAAATATCAGTGTATGAAAACGTATTTAAATCCGAGTTAGTTATTCCCGTCTGTGAAAAAGAAGTTTAAAACAATATTTCAGATTAACCTTCTTACCTGTACCCTGTTACGTGTACAGTAAAGATGGACAAAGGTAGTTTAGTTCCTACCATAACTGTTGTAAAACTATTCTATGTAATTATCGGAGCTTGGATTTACTGATGGAGAAGAAACAGTATATCAAAACACAATTAAATCAGGAAAGTATAAAGTGGTGGGTAGGGGGAAGCGTAGTTGTTTCATGCTGAATTAATATAACTTGCGACTAGCGATAGGAATGCAAGATTTTTTTTCAGCTCTTCTCGCAGGGCTGGGCAGCCAGGTGAAACACTTCCGATAGGAATAGCCCACTCTCGCTTATCCTGAACGATAAGTAACAGCGTCAAGCGCTCAACCCGGCAGCTGCAAATTGGTCTTGTGGTCAAGACGTCTGAAACCTCATCTAAAGATCCGGAGTTCAAACCCTGGCGTTGACTTTTTACATATTTTAAAAAAAAATAAAGTTTTTTTCCTTTTTTATGTAAATACACAAAAGGAAATTTGAAATTCCAGGCGCGGGGGGAGGCACAGCCCCCTGTTAGCGGTGGGCATACGGAAAAGTACTGTTTACTCAAAAGTTCTGCTTAGGCAAAAGTTCTGTGGCGTGCCGGAAGTGTTTCCAAGTATGCTCCGGAAGTTGCCAAAATGGCTGTCCAGACCTGCACGTCGAGCTGAAAAAAAAATCTTGCGACAAGAAGAGCAGAGCCATCCTCGCGCATGCGCATTACTCCTTAACAGTAAATAGTACTTCCAAACAACTGCATCCAGTTGTCAATTTAGCGTATTGATAGCATGTTCGAAAGCTAATGCAAGTAACCCTGGATCGAAACCTGATGTATGATTTTTCTTAATGAAAATAACGTTTCTCTTTTTTATATGTATAAACGAATTGGAAAATTTAATAAGGTTAGTGAACAAACGCATGTAGAGGTTAGGTAAGTCAGGTACGGTATTTTTTTATTGCACGCACGATTAACTTGTGTTTTCAAATGCACTCTAAGTGTCACTATAGTCACAAGTGCCATGTAGTAGTGTCTCAAATACAAGGAACTCCAATTAAGGCGGGATCATTCTCGCACAGGCGCATTACTCCTTCACCGTAAATCAGACTGACAAGCAGACAGCTTCCAGTTATCAATTTAATGGATTGGTAGCATGTTGGAAAGCTAATACGGAGAACCCAAGATCGAATCATAGTGTGGTTTTCTTTGTCTTTTTTTAATATATATATAAACGCATTGAGCTGCTCCGTAGCCTAGTCGGTAGCGCGCTCGACTTCAGTGCGAGCTGTCCCGGGTTCGATTCCCGGTGTTGACCCAGCAACGTGAGGACAACTGGGGAGCTCCTGTGCATAAAATACAGTGGCGATCACAATGAGAGCTTCGTCTCTCCTCTCCCAACCCGTCTGGACAGCGTGGGAGCAGTAGACCAACTCCTCCCTTCGGGAGAGGCCTCATTCAGTAGTGGATTGAATATGGCTGTGATTTATTATTATTATTATATAAACGCATTAGGAAATTTAATAAAATTAGTGACCAAGGGCACGTAGAAGTTTGGTAAAGTGAGGTATGGTGTTCTCTTTTATTGCACATGCGACTGAATCGTGTTTTCTCAGACATTCGAAAATAGGCCTTCTTGTTTTGAGACGCTAGTGGCCTTGTTCCCTTCTTCAAACTGACTAATATTTCGAAGGCCAGATAAATCATTCTATAACTAGCTAACGTTCTTCTCTTCTACCTTATGATAAGAGCGTATAAATTGAGGTGCGTTTTTGAGTTAAAAACTAATTTCGATTTTTTTTAGCGTTTGTTCACTTCTTCAAGTTGCTGGTTCATTTTTTCTAAACTATGTGAATTTTATGGAGTTTTTAATGTGCGTACTGTTTTCACTGCCTCAAAGGAAGAAAAATGTATAACCGCATAATAACCATGAGTTAACCATGATTTTTTCTAATAACCATGAGTGGTGGCCTGACAATTAGGAGTAAATTTCCGTTACATACATTTCAAAAAATGTTTGGTTTATGTGCTATCAGTAAAAGATACTGTCGTTGCTCGGTTAGATGCCAGTGATTACGTTTTTCATTTGCACTTATACGGAAAGTCGTTTTATACATACTTATTTAGACTCACGTTTACTCCAGAGAATATCTGGGATTACCTTCCTTCCTTTATCCTTGCGCAATCATTGCACAATTTCGGAATATGCCTTTCTCGATGGAGCAGGTTTGAAGTCTTTCAGAATACCATGCCGCCTGAGTTCTACCGTTTATGGAATTAGAAATATCAAGTTCTAAAGTTTGTTATCCCACGCCTTCTGCAACCTGTATCTCAGAAACGCGGCGGAATTTCCAGTCCGTTCACTAAAACTTATTTTTCCTTGTTACAATATCGGGACTGATTTCCCGAAGTTTTCCCCAAGGTCTTGTTACACCCTGTATATGTAATGGAGCGTTGTTACTTAAGAGAAACATGCTCAGAGACATATTGGTGAACCCTAAAATCGATCGCGGCGTTAATTATCTTCAGCGTAATATACCTTTCTTTTTCATAGCCACACCAGGCGAATACCGAGATCGGGCATTGAATTCATTGAATATTTCTATTTTTGTCATTCCTAATTAAGCAAATTTATATGCATATGAGAAAGAACGAGCACGTAAGATACTGTAAAGTTAGTTAATACAGTGTATTTTGAAGAAACGAATAAAAAATCTGTTATCAAATAGATTACAAAATTCTTAACAAATATAGGTCGAGAAACGCTTAGTGTTCAATATCATAACGAATGTAAAATAACTCGGAAGCTCGAATCATTTAGAATCCGAAAATTATATCTATGCTTTAGGTGCACCCATTTAAAAATATATATATATGTATAAAGATTGAGAGATATAAAAGAATGTAAATCTATAATTCTAATTACACTTACAACAAAACAGATAATACACATATTTTAAAAACATTTGTTGTGAATGAGTGATAAATATACACCGTCTTAAGGTAAAAAGCAACTTAGATTTCTTATAACAATTTCGCATATAAAAAATCTCCAATCGAACATTTTTCTCTACATGCTTATTAAAATAATATCAACACAAATGCGCTTTCCTTGAGTATTTGGGATGCATGATATGCTATGCAATTTTAGTAATATCTTAAGTAAGGCACAATAGGTGAAACAAGATGTTTACAGTTTAAAATCTCTAATGTAGGCATTCCTCCCATCTAGTAAGTTCGTCACAATAATAATGTAGTTGAAGAAACTAGACTCGACCTTGTTGGAAACTTACTTATATGAGGTAAACTGAAAAGTCAATACCAAGGTTAAGAGTGCAAATACCATTTAATGTTATTTGAAAGAGTAACTATATGGAGATTTTATTATTCACTGCCATCTTTTCGTAATGTTAACCACTGACGTCAATAATAGAACTCCTCACCAAGAACACTTTTGTTTCTAACCGTAAGAAACTTCTGAAAATTTATGAGACTTTTGTAAACATTTTCATCTTGATGTTGTTTGGAGAGATTCTATGTAGGTTTAAAATCAATCACAGTGTGATAACGTTACGAGAATGCATCTGACAAAAACAGTAAATTTTTCTGTCGAGACAGAATTTTTGTGGCTAGTGTACAATATCTCAAATGTGAAACTTGTAATTTTTACCTATATTTCTTCGTGTACAGTGAAAACTTGGTTTCCATTTTGCAAGACTTTTTATGCAAGTGTTGAAGTTACAACGAAAGTTTATTGAGTTAAAAGTACTAAATTTCTTTTTATTTTATATTTAAAGAGAAACCAGGAACATGGAAAATGTTGAGAAATATTTCTAGTTGACATTGGTTATAAGTTATTCACAAGTTGCTCTTAAAATGTCACTGATATTATACTTCTTCACAAAGTTTTCTAACAACTTTCAGAGTTTTGATAGTTATATGAAAGTTAGTTAATTTAATGAAAACTGCGAATAATAGTTCAAAGTTGATTTTGAATATACAAAGCATTAGAAAAAACAAAGACCATATAAGCTCTATTGACTGGCCTTGTTAGAAACGTAAAATATCTCTGTTGTCTGTTAAAAGAGAATGTGAAACTACGTTCATTCAGGTATTCAGAAGGCTTCAACTTCTTTTATTACAATGCACAATTAACATTGAATGAAGTATGCTGTAAACTGTTATCCGCAGTTTTGATTCAATTGTTGATTTTACGCCCACATTCACATTTTCTGTTCGAGTTTGTTTGTACCTATAGAAAAGTAGTTGAAACGTACGGTAACCATATTTTCAGTTAAAATTTACAAGCAATGCATAATTGAGGTATTATTCTTCATGGATAAATCCGTGGCAAAGCGAATAAAACAACGAACAACAAATCAATAAAGGACGTGCATAAAATGTGTCCTCATTACTATCATCTGCAACAAAATATTTATCGTTGACTCCTAGTAATTATGTTATTATCGGTTAACGCATGTCAGCATTTCATACTCTTTTGCAAGTCGCTAGTTATCTATTTTGTCACAGCTATCAGAGAAACTAAGAAACTCAGTTTGACAAAATGTTTCTAAAGCTCAGCATATTATCAAGATCTGGAAAGATAGATGCCAACACTATCTTCGTAAGTGTCTAATCTATTTTTTTCGTTGCACACAATTGCAATGTTGCTTCTATAACTTCAAGCCTAGAATGGATTAAGAGAAGGTTCCTATCGGTGGAAGATGCCTATAATAATATAACTATGATTCTAGACGGAAAACTTGTGTGGTGTGAAATAACTAGTCAGTATGTTCTCCATAGGACTGTAGTGAATGTCGCGTAATCTGTCACGCGGAGACAATGCAAGTCCTTTGAAAGGTGTATCTGTTTTTAGCCTACAAATAATTTCCTCTAGCCAGTCGGGATTGGGCTAAGTTCCATAACACTTGAATAGGGTAGTTTTGACTGTCAAGTATTTGTTTAGGTTGTATCACAAAGAAGCTATGTGTGTGTGGAGGGAAGTCGGTGAAGTGGCGTCTTACCCCGAAAGTGAGAGAGGCCCACTATCTAAATGCATTGCATCAAATAAGACTATTTTCCTTGTTTTCAGGTTAGACAATAGTTTCTTTGAACTATTCTTCTTGAATAGAAAGGATTCATACAAAGGCTTTTGTAATTGGTAGTCAGTACAATTTGAACCTCATTTATGATCTTTAGTTAACCATGGCTTAGGTAGGAACACGAAGTGGGGAGGATGGAAGAAAGAATTTGACCAGGGTCTAGTTTCAATAGAACCATCGCAGTTCTAACCTTATATGACAAAGGATAACCTTGGATAAACCTCAGTCAAGACGACCGCCGCTAAGATCGAACCCAGAACACAAAGGCAACGCTCTACTAACTGAGCTACGGTTACATGGTACAGGATTGATAGAAAGTATGGCATAGATGAAAGAACTACTTTTTATTTAATGCAAAACGTAAAGCCATTTCTGCATTAAATCGCTTTAAGTTGCATTATCACATAAGGGAGAGAAATTTGCGCTTTCAAGTAGATGTTGTCAAGGTGGACATTGAAACAGATATATTCGAGACATGTCAACTGTCATGCAAAATGCGTGAGTCAGACGCATTCAAGCATCAACTCACGCTCTCATGCAAAGAACCTGCAGACTTGCTAATTTAAAAAAAAAAAAAAAAAAGTCCAAAATTTAAAGCTCGCGCTGTAAAGTGAAGTATAAACGCTTTTGACTATCTATAGTGGCAGCATTGCAAGACAATGATAGATGTATGGTATGTAGAAGAATTGTTGAACTGATCAGATGGTAAACTATTTCAACAACTTTTAAAACGGTTACTCGGACTTATTCAAGTAGGACTATTCTCAAAAACTGAAATTACTTGTTACCGTATGCTGTGTTAGTTTCCTTACAGTACTTTTGTGATAATTAACGTCTATGTTGTAACTCTTTGGCATGTTTGTCGTTCCTCACGCAATCTCCCGAATTTTACTCCTTTCAGGTTGGCCAACCTTCCGCATTGGACCTTCTCTAGGTTGACAGGTCTGATTATCTGAAATGGTGCAAATATATCTATATTTGTTCATGTAGTTTGGTCGTATTATAGATCATGTAGATATGAAGTTTCACAATTTTAATTTCACTGTTACTATCATATATTTTAATTATAATGTATTAGGCATCTACCCCAAATGGGTGACCATCTTACACTGATTTGTTGAGTAAGATCCCTGTTTTAATATGTTAGTTTAAATGTCCATGTATCAGTTGTGTATACATTTAGCTTAATGTACTTGAATCAGTATTGAGGATGATTCCCCAGTAGCACACAAAGTGTTTGAACGTTGATTTTTGGTTTATTTAGTTGGTTGTTGAAAACACGCAAAACACGTTATTTTGTTTTAAAATTTATTGTAGGGGTCGTTCTCAGTACCTTTTTTTATCATGAAACACCCTGGCAGCTTGTGACACCCAAGTAGCTTTAGTGCGGTTTCAGTTTTGGAGGGGGATGCGTGAATTTCTCTAACACTCTGCTAGACCGCACTCAGTAGGCCCAATATTGACTATTTTTGTAAATATGTCACAGGTTTGAGAAGGATGCAGGAAGAAGTTGAAAACAAAAATCCATACTTTGAAGAAGAGGTGACAAAATAGTTAAAAGAGGATGTAAGTGATTGTCTCCTAACATAGGAAGAAGAAAGCTATGTTGCGAATGAACACGACACACATTCAGAACCAAAAGATATGTAAAATAATAAATATTCTGATAATAAAATGGCAGATAAAAGTGAGTGGATTGGAATGTGAATTTAAACAGATTGTTAGGGAATTAAGAGAGACAAGTTTGCTTCGAGTGTACTGTCGAAGTTTGTAAAGTTTGTATTTAATCTGCTGACACACCCACACCCACCCACCCACACACACACAGACACA
>JAGDQP010009306.1:39656-59727 GCA_022664845.1 Lepisma saccharinum
TTATTGTAAATTGTGTTGGAAAATTGAAATAAAATCAGTATATATATATTATAATTGTCACGATTTGTGCTTTCACTAAGCAAATTTTGTACTTTGCAGATTTTTAAGGCATTGAATATTACAGACTTCTTGGGAATTTTTAGAAATCATTAAGTGTTAGTTTTTAGAGAGCAATATTTATTTTTATTATATACTGTGATCTCCGTGGGTACTACAACCGTTTAAAATAGTTAATTAAATCATATAATTCAAAATAATTGAACAAGCCAAAATTTATAATTTTAATATAATTATTGTAAATTGTGTTGGAAAATTGAAATAAAATCAGTTGCCATGTTTCGTAAGGATAGGCAGAGAAGCATTGCTTTTTGTTGTGCAATGCAAAGAGAATTGTAACGTCAGAAACAAATTTTATTCACCTTAGAGCAAATTATCAAAAGTATATGATGAGAACACATTCTTGTCCTCAATAAAGCGAGGACACTCCTCCTAAGACATGCCAGAGCAGCAGCCTGCCTCACCTTGTAGCAAGGGTGTAAAGCAGTATAAAAAGCCTAGCAAACCCCGACTACGCCTCTACTGTATCATTACGCTCCATTGAACCATAGCGCTTCAAGACATTGCTTCGATCAACATATTTGACGTTGAGCAACAACTAAAATCAAGACGACTCAAAAGTCCATGTCGTGCCAGGCTGACCTTAGATTTTGAGAGGCTGTTCAATCTCTTCTATTATCTACCATTTTAGGTATGGATATGGAAATAATTCTAGGTTGTAAGATTTAGTGCTTTGACATGGATTAGATAAAGTCAATACTACATCTTTAATTAATTTGATTTCATATGAATAATATCCGCGAAATTACTGTTTTACCCATCTTTATTAGAACATGTTATTAAAAAAACGTAATTCTTTAAAATATTGTTTCAGGTGATTTCAGTCCGCAAGGCTCTGACATATCGGAACCCTGTCTTTAGAGAATACGGCCCAAGAATGAGCTCTCAGAGTTCAATAAATATTTGCATCAACTGTAGTTTACCGCTCTACCAAATTTTTAGATGCTTTGTAATATCAAAGATGAACGAAGACCTCTTGCTAAAATATAAAAGATTATACCATCTGACAAATACAAGAAAAATACTTTTCATAAACCTTCTACACACGAAATAATCAGTAATTTTATGAGACAATCAGCATTCCCTCGAGACGTATATATAAATTGTCACGAGTTGTGCTTTGACTAAGCAGATTTTGTACTTTGCAGATCTTTAAGCCATTGGATATTACAGATATCGTGGGAATTTTTAGAAATCAACAAATGCTGGATTTTATAGAGCAATATTTATTTTTCTTATATACTGTGTATTACTATATATTATTCATACTTTTTAAAATGTAATTTTACAAAATCTTCGTCACTACATACGTTTTCATTTTTTTCTGCTACACGTTTTGACTTAGTTTTATTTAGTTCAAAACTCTGAAAAACAACACATTTTATTGATTTCAATTTAAAAAAAAAAAACATTTTCTGAAATCTGATTAATTTTTAAAATATAAAAAGTACAAGATCGCACGTTGCAATTAATGTTAGAAAAATACCATATTGCAGGTTAAGAGTTACAATTATGTTTTGGTACTAACATTTAATCCACGCATTTTCAACGTATGTGTGCTACTGGGGATGTTCAATACTTAGTTGTGCAGAATTTTGCTTTTCTACTTCTTGTAACTACTACACAATGGTTCCTAAACCAAAACAAGTGACATCTTTCCTCAATCCACTATATAGAGTTAACTTTCATAAAAGAAAGTTCATAACTATTAAAATAGTTCTATATACGTGTCCATATTTTCTTTTCCTTTTTGTTCATTGTTGAAAGAGTTTCATTTGTATAAATATGGATATTCACTACAACATAAACTATTTTAGCAATGAAGAAAAACGATTAATAATTCGGCCCGGATAGAACTTTTGAAATATTTATGAACTTTCTTCTCGAAAAATTTGAACTTTCTAGGCTTGAATTTGTAGGAGCAGCATTGCAAATTCCTTCCAAGAAAACATTAAAGTTGAGACATACGGAGTAGTGTTGCCATCTGTCTCTTAATAAATTTAGTCAAGTTCTTATACTTTTGCTGAAGTTGTTGACCGAAGAAAGAAGTTTGTAGCAAATCTTATTGTTATCTTAAGTGAAAATGACTACAAGCTCTTTGAAAACTAACATGAATTTGTTCTGTAATTCGCGACGCCCCGTCGTCTTGTTGCCCGAGAGATTAGCACGCTGGCTTTCTGTGCGTGTGGTCACGGGTTCACGTTCTGTAGGCATTCATTAAATTAAGTAGTTTGGTAGTATTTTTACCAAAAACTGTAGATATTATCCTCAGAAACTTATAAGTTCATTTAGGACGTTATATTCAACGCTGCAAGAAGGTCGATTATATGCGATTGATGTTGGGTAGGAAGTAAAACTGAAAGCAAGTTTCGTTTGAATTTTTGTTAAACTACTGACATGAACTTCTGCTCGTATAGGAACGAAAACCATACCTACGGACCTTCCATCAGGTTTGAACCCGGAAATACGAGTCCATGAAATGAGCATGACCCAACGGTAGTGGTTTAGTGGTAGAGCATTGGCTTATCATTCAGGAGGTCCTGGAATCGATCTCAGCGACGGAACAACCTGACTAAAGTCTTTCCAGGTTTTTTTCCTCAGTCATATCAGGAAAATGCTGCGATGGTACCTACAAAATAGGTCCTGGCCGTCTACCATCCAAAATATTCTTCCCCACTGTATACCAGCCTGAGCCTCAATGCTTAAAGGCCTTAAAATAAATTCAAATTCAAATGAAATGAGCATGTTAGCATCGATCCACTTTACGCAAGTATTGGAGGAAATTAAGGCAAATGTTATACCTGGATACGAAATTGTAAGAAGGTTTAAAATGACATGCAGTCTGATAGCTATGTAAGTAACTGCTGTGTTATCATATTTTAAATTTAATTTTGGAAAGTTCAAATATACAGATCCAAGGTACATATTTCCATGCTTGAAGGAGTTTGTATCTACAAAAGAAGACATTTTGTAGCCCACATACACAGTAATTTTTTCTCATAAATTTCGAACTTCAAGTATCCGCTTTCATTTATTATTAATCCTGCATGCACGCTGTGTGTTGTGCGGATTATGCGAGCGTGAAACAGCTGTTCTAGAGCCCGCTGAGTTTAGCAACAGTGGCTAAAAGTGATTGTAATGTTTTCCTCGTCTACACATACACCCTCCATTCCAAAAGAAACCGAACATTTAAAAAAAACAAAAAAACAATGTACATTTTGGAACAAATCATTTTTATTAATCAATGTATTCCCCTTCTGCATCGATACACATATTTGCACGCTCCAACAAGTTGTGAAACGACTTCTCCATGTCCTGTATTGGAATGGTCTTTAGGACGGCGGTCGTCGCCTTCTCAATGGCTTCAATTGATGCGTGCCACTTTCCTTTCATCGCCAAATGCAGTTTCGGGAACAGATAGAAATCGCACGGAGCGAGATCTGGTGAATAGGGCGGATGATGAAAACGAATAATGTGATTTTTGACCAAAAATTCAGTTACAAGTCGCGAACGATGTGATGGTGCATTATCGTCCAAAAGAGTCCAACTGCCGATTTCTCGATATTCGGGCCGAATACGACGAATTCTTGCCAGCAAACGCTTCATGACGCCCAAGTAAAACTCTCCAGTGACTGTCTGGCCGGACTGAACAAATTCTTTGTGGATAATTCCTTTTGAATCGTAAAAACAAATCAGCATCACCTTAACTTTTGACTTCACCAAGCGACTTTTTTTGGGTGGTCCTTCATCCGGCGCTCTCCATTCAGCACTTTGCCGCTTTGTTTCGGGCTCATATTCAAAACACCACGTCTCGTCACCAGTTACAATCGATTTCAAGAAGTTTCGATCCTGCCGAGCACTTTTAACAATGTCTTTGCAATGCGCAATTCGATCAACTTTTTGGTCTTCGGTGAGTTTGTGTGGTACAAACCGCGAATTAACCTTCTTAAGGCCCAAAACTTCGGTCAAAATGCGGTATGCGGTTGTTTGAGGAATGCCTAATTCCATTTCAATAACTTTCACCGACGCTTTTTTGTTATGTTTGATCAATTCACGCACTTTTTCGATGTTTTCTTCCGATAATCCGGTTCTGGGACGGCCTGATCTTTCGTCATCATCCAGCGTCTCTCTACCCGATTTGAATCGCCTGAACCACTCGTAAACTTGCGTACGGGATAGACACTCATCACCATATGCATTTTGTAGCATTTGGTGCGTTTCAGTAAAAGGTTTACCCAGTTTAACACAAAACTCAATTGCAGCTCGTTGTTTGAAACTCATTTTCTGACCGATGTACACAACACACTGACAGTTGAAACGCAATAACTTTGTTGCCGTGCATCCAAATATCATGACATTTATACCAGTTGTCAATGAGGGACTACGCCATCTACCGGTAAAATATTACAACAGATGGCACTAGTGGTACTATTTGTTTTCAAAAGTTCGGTTTCTTTCGGAATGGAGGGTGTATAAAACTGAAGGGCAAAACATGTCATAAACCGTCACAAGTGTCGTGAATATTAACATCCTGCCTTTGTAAATCAAAATCCTGAATAGTTTGAGTCCCGAAAGGGAGGAGTGGAGTAATATACAAAAGAATTCCCTTCTCTGTTGGCTCCAAATAAAATCCTAAGCGGACCAACCATTCATTAAAAATGTCTTACCCTTTTTAATATTCCTTGCGCTTTTGTTTAAAGCCGATTTATATGAGCTTTAGGCTTAGCTTCACTGCATTTTTAACATTACAGTTTTCTCTTTCTCAGTGTGTGTGTGAATTTGGCATACGATTACGAAATTCCAGTAGAACAGGAATTTCTTAATTTACTCTTTATTCCATGAGGGTGTGAGGAGTCTCCCTCCGTAAATCCTGCTGCGTTGACAAATTAAAGATAGTTATATATTAAAAATTCTAGTACTTTTCATGGCGATAAAATTAAATTTAAAGTATCAATAAGAATAATGTAAAGAGAATATATCATGCATGTGGATTTTCCAAACCAGAGCTTAAACCGGGTCACTTTTGGTGTGACCCGAACATAGGAGACCAGGTCCGAAACTTGAAACAAATGAGCCGATTGACCCGGTCTGTTAACTATAATGAATTGGGAATTTTCGGTGTCGTGTTTTTCGTGATTTGGGGGTAATACCTCCGATCCTGGTCACCTTGAAAAATTACTGCTTAAAACAGAGCACCAGTGGTTCAGTGGCAGAGTGTTGCCTCAGCATTCGGGAGGTCGTAGGTTCAATTCCAGCTGCCGGCCATCATTACTAAGTTTCTTCCTGGGTTTTCTTCAGTCACACCAGGCAAATGCCGGGATGGAACTTCCAACTTCGACCCTGACTGACACCTTTCTCCCCCCTATCCTGGCCTGAGCCTTTAATGACTAAACACCATTAATAAAATTCAAATTTAAAATACTGGTAAACACAAGAAAATAATGAAAACTATTTTTGCCTTCCGGACCACCGAGTGATTGTATCATGCCGGTCCCAAGAAAAGACGTGGTCAAAATTTGACTCGAATTACCCCCGGTGACCCGTTTCAGCTCTGTTCGAAACTATCCAGAAATTGTTAGCAAAATTCATATGTACGACCTACTGTTACATTATGAAATTCCAAAATATAGAAATACTTAGAAAAACACATTCCAATGCCATCTTTGCAAGTTGCCATCTTTTGTGTGGATAAGCCTTTATACTTACTTTCTTCATTAGTTGGTAACGTTTAGTATGTATTTATCGTCTTTGGGTTCACTGCAGTTTCATCACCATCTTCATTGTCTTTCGCTCACTGCGTCTTTGCTTTGAATTCCAGTAACAGTGTGTCTTGAAGATTGATTGTTTTGAACGTTAGTGTGATTTAGCTCAATATTTACTTTAACGTGGGCCGAATCTTGGGAGTGAAATAGTTCGAAATCTCAATTTTCTGATCGTTTCAGAATGGTTCTGAAGCTATAGTTGTTATCACTATTGCCTTCTGTTTTTCATTCATTATTCCTTAAGAAACTGGATGTCACTGAAAATAACATGAATAACATACCCTCCAGCAGGTAGTGTTTTTACCACCCAGTCTTGACAATTAGGCCACACCTGACAACCATGGGAAAAAGAGGAAAGCCAAATCTCTTCCCTGTTACTATTTACAGGAATAAACAATTTACATCCCGAACTACATTTTAAACTTTTAGGGTTTCCTGAACAACTACAGTTGTTGAATTTTTCAGATCTGCATCTTTCTTCTTTTCCGTTGAAAATAATATAATGATGTAAACACATCTCACAGGCAGCGTTAGCACAGCCCATTGTTATATTGAAAACAACTTATATTTTCAGAATTTACCACTAATATTTCTAACCAAGTCTTGTACATTTTTCGAAGAGGAGTTTCGTTCTTGTGTTTGATAAATAGCTGTACAGGCTCACTAACAATACCAAGAAATGTAGCAATCAATTGTAACCCTGTATACTGTGAAAGAGTTCGTTTTTGGAGAGAAGGGAATATAAACAACTTGGGAAAAGAGACTTCTGGGTATATTTTTTTCTAGCCATACCTTAATCATGTTAGATATTTTGTTGGTTTATGTATTAAACATTTCGTAACATACAGGACCATATTTCAGCGCAAGAATGGTGCGTTTATATATTTTAGTTTAATGGTTAACGTACTTTGAAAGAGCGAGTTGTGTTACTTTTGGGACACCTGGTAAATTCCCATCTCGAAGTAAGCGACATTAAAAGTAAGTAAGGAAAAGTTTAAATGAAGTTTCTTACTGGCACTTTAATTTGTATATAGATAAGAGTGAAATGTCCAGTTGTAAATGTCAGATTTAGGATTTAGGATCAGAACTTGGGAACAATGCAGCTTTGAGTCCTACTGTTGACCGTCTTGACTAAGGTTTTCGAGGGTTCTTCTGTTTCACCCTGGATGGTATCCAGTCTAATGCCCGCGCTACCACTTTCCACGGATGTGTGTTCGCCGAGGGACGTCAAAAAGATCTAGCTTGAGTTGGTAGACTAATTACTTCAAACTGGATGTCATCTTTATTGTATTTCCTGGATGCTCCAATCTCCATCAGCGTCTTTTTATTTAGCAAGAGAAAAACAAAAATGAGAACACGAGTTTTCTTTGAATTCACACTGTATAAATGTGCAGCCCTTTCAACTGATTCCTCTCGTTTGCTTATTTGCTGCTAATTAGTGAATTTGCGTCTCGTTTGCTCATTTGTCATTAATAATGTTTCAATGCTAACAACAATTGTGCCTTATCAAATATAAAACATTTTCAGTAGCTTGGAGAAATATTCTACATTCTTTTATTCAGTGAAAGAACTTGTATCAAATGTAATTTTATCATATATTTGTTGTCCCTCTACTAAATTACAATCATATAAAAATATTTTAGAATTACACAATCGATCAACTCTTTACCATCATTATATTGTACTGTACCATTTACATAAATAATTGTTTTCCAACATCTTCTCAACTTATCTTCGAATACATCCAGTTAGAAACACTACGTCATAGGCAGATATCTCGGAAAACTGTAGATATAAGGCTTGGGGAAAGATGATTGTATGCAAGGTGTCTCTATGCCTTTGAACGGTGACCAGAGAAGGAATCGTCTACAATGTTGTTGAGAGCTCAATAATTTGGCAGATGAAAATTGGATGTTCGTATTATTCAGCGATGAGTCGTGGTTTATTCTATAGTCTGATTTTCGACGGTGAATCATATGGGAAGAACAGGGAACAGGATATAATCCTTCACACATCATCGAACGTGATCAATACGGAAGTGGCGGGATGATGTTGTGGGCCAGCATAAGCAGCACCTGAAGATCGCCTCTACGCGAAACCACCAGGGTGAATGGACAAGGCAAAACTGCTGCCAGATATCGCGATCAGATCTTAGCAGTACATTTGAGAGAGTTTCGGCAGCATGTGGGAGAACATTTCTTCACGATCGATGACAATGCCCACCCTCATAGAGCTGTATTGGTGGACGACGTTTTTTTAAAAAATGGAACTATTGCTCTTTTAAACTGACCAGTGCGTTAACCGGCCTTAAATTTAACTGACCATGTTTGGGACAACTTAGCAAGGCGAGTTGCTTTGTGATCACGGCCACTCATCTCATTTTATGCTCTCACAATAGCTCCGCACGAATAATGGGAGCTACTGCCATAAGATCTTCTCGCTGTACCTGTCCGTACTATGCAACATTGTTGTCAGACTTCTATCACTGCTAGGGGTGATCATATACCTTATTAAGCTTCATTTTGAGGGTTTCTCAATTTAAGTTGTTTTCTGATCTCATTATTATAATTCTGACTTTGTATCTGTTGTGATATTGCAACCATGAATTTGAACTACGCGTATATTGTTTATTTTTCAAATATAAATGTTGTTTCTTTGCAGTTTTGATTTCATTGTATTCCATACTCATGTATACCTTAATACATTACTTCTGTGGAGATTGCTTCGTTTTGCTTTAATTTCGGACACCAGTGTATATTATACAAATCTGATATTGTTAGACAGGCAACAAGTGCGTGTGATTGGAGAATAGACAATTTGATTGGGCAAAAACTGCCAGGAAAGAAGTCTATGCTGATAAGGATGTACGTATTTCAAAATGAATTTTAGTAGCCTGTTCTTAAAAATCGTTTCACAGATGAGGGATAAAACAGGCTAAAAGGATATGGGCCTGTAGTTAAGATCCAAATTTTTGTTGCCTGACTTTTTGGAATGGGTACTGTGTTGACCTTCTTCCATATAGAGGGGATGAAAACTTCTGAGAAGCATTTATTCAAAAGGAAAATTAAAGGAAGGAACGTAGCTGTATTCTTTACAGCGTTCATTTGTGGAAGTTGTTTTGTTTTTCAGAGCTTTTGCAAATTAATACAGAATAGACAAAATTGTAATTTCTGATTTCTGAAATTGACACAAGTAAAAGCGCAATGAAGGTAATGATTTAAGATGCACGCAATTAGAGGCTGAAATATTACATCTTCTATGCTGAGTGTCGCAAAAGGTACGTAACCTGTTCATTCATGTTACGTAACCATTCAAGTAAAACAGATAAAGACACCGTTCTCGCGCTGGATTACTGTAAATATTTGAAGAAATTAATCAACTGAGCATCAACAAGATACGGGCACGGTTAAAAAAAAGATTAAATGAGACTTTTTTTAATACAAATTTTTGCATATTCCTGAAAGAAACATTTATGTAACTGACTGTAACAATTCTCAGTGTAACTACACAGCCTGCAAAGCTGCTCATCGGAAATCAAAAGACACTCTATGTAAAAGGTTGAAAGATTTGTCAGAGTTGTTAGTATTTCCGAAAATCTAAGATTTTGACTACCATAATTAACTCTGAAAACACTGCTAGAGGGGAGAGTGACACTGAAGGATGGCTCTTACCTCTGTCAATCTCACTATGCCTATTTCGACGAGAAAGGTATTGAAAATTTTCAGAAGCATTTAACAACTTGGACTCACTCTGCAAACCTAGGAAAGGTGGGTAAAAACTTTATATTGTGAGGGCCATTCGAGTACGGTTTGACTTCGGCCCGTCACGATTATCTGTCAGGATCTACTAGAAATCCACAATCACAAACATCCATACCCCAGGCGGGTTTCGTGTGCAGTTAAAAGTTGCCAGCCCCTTTATCTCGAAGCACAGTGGTTTGTTTGAAAAATCCCGAAACACGTCAACTCTAGTTTCGAGGGAGACAAAATATTGTAATAATTTTAAGTGTGCTCCCATATCCTCCGCGGTCTAGTGGCAAAAACTTCAATTTTCTGAAATAGCTACTTGGGCCGAGTGACAAATCTTTTTTGTAATTAGAATCTAAGTAGTTTTCAAATGATATGTCACTCAACCCAATAAAGGATGTCCACAGGGATCGGTCTGTGGTCCAATTTTTTTGGACATATGTATCTATCCCTGCGTCATAAAGATAAACGAAATGAGAGAGGTAATGTCCATAATTGCCTACGCCGATGATATTGCCATATTGATTAAAGCGGACTCGCGACGAGAAATAGAAACTAAATCGTAGAGGGTACTCACAACAATATATAACTGATGTAAAAGTAATACGCTAGATGTTTCTGCTGAAAAGACGCAATATATGAACTTTAAAAACAGATTAGATAGAAACCCGGTCATTAAGTATAATAATCAAAATTGAAAACGAGCTAAATCATTTCGATATCTAGGAGTAATCATAGATGAGAAACTAAATTTTATTGAACATGTGGCAACAATAAAGATCAAAATAGTTAAAATTGGCAATAAAATTGCAACATTAGCAAGAACGAGGTATGGACTACCATTGAAATATATAAAGTTATACCATGGACAGATTATTAATTCAATAGGCACTTATGGCGCAAGTGTTTGGGCACACAGGCTGACAGCTGGCTGAAAAAAATGGATGGCAGGCAGATATCTGTATTACTGAGGACATCAGGCGCTTATCGGACTACACCCGGTATAGCTCTGAATATTATGCTGGCAATAATGTCCCTCCATCTGGAAGTTATTAAATCAGCATCAATGTATTGGTTTAAGAAAGGAAACTTAATCAGAGTTACAGAAATCTTGGGAACAATGCCAAATTGTAGAGCAGAAATAGAAAAAAATTATAGTAAGAAAATGTCAAAGTCTTTCGGAACAGATTAGTAAGTCTAGAAGATTGTTTAGAATAATTGATAATGTATCAACTAGACTGGACTGGAAGGAATGGAACCCAAGTGGGGGACTGATACAATTTCTAAGTGGCCACGGAACTTATAGGGCAAAATTATTTGAACCTAGCTTGATGGACTCTTCGGAATGCGAGTGTGGTCACGAATCAACACCGGAGCACGTAGTTCTTGAGTGCCCCAGCAATCAAATAAACGATCAGGGAACTGAATTGTAACATATTATTGACTTAAAACCAGATTTGCAAGAGCATACAATTCGGGATATGATAAACAACGAAGACTTACGGAACTCCCTGTATCTACTTGCGGCGAAAATCTCACACATGTGTAAAAGAAGATTTGTAAATAGGAATTAGAAGAGCAATTACAACTTAAATTACATAAACCGGAACTACCCAAGCAACGTATATACTGTAAATAATGCGTGATCGTGAAACCGTGCTGTTCGTTCGGGTCGTGTTCGTGCGTCATGAATTGTGTGGGTGTCTTGTATGTGTGATTGCCAAAACAGGCCTGGAATAATTTAAAAGGGAAGGGAAAGCATCGTTTATGCGAACTTTGTGGATTATCCATCAATCCGACGGTCATCATGGTCATTGCTTCCCTTCGGAAGATTGACGTAACAAGTACTAAATGTACGAATAAATGAGGAATTTAATAAATAATATTAAATGCATCCGAGCTGCTGCCAACTGACAGTCAGGACAGCACCGAAGCTCTGGATAGCAGAGAAACAGCAAATAGCGTTCTAAGTGAAAGTGTGTGTGAAGAACATTAGTGAAATAGTGTGTGTAATAGTGCTAAGTGCTGTTTGGTGCAACGATATGGAGAGGAGAAGAGGAGGAGCCCCTGCAATCAGCCCCGATCGACAGATCTGGAGGAGATATCCCGCTGCCCAGGGGCCTGAATCATTTCTACAAATCAAGACCATCGCCTGAAGATGTATGAATGAATGTATGAATGTGTTGTAATTGTATATGATTGTCAATGTATCTTGTAAATAAAAATTAGTAGACTATCAGGAAATAATAATAATAAGTTTTGGAGGGGAGGATTGCTATTTGGTTGGTATTTTTAGGGATAGTAATCTAATGTTGGGAATAGAGATAGTATCATATAGTAGTACTGGGAATAGAGATACATTAGAGGGTAATAACAACTCTATAGGTAAATAAATAAACAAACTGAGAATGAATAATTAATAAAGAATAAGGAATGAAAAGAATAATAATGGGAATGATTGAGTGTGAATGGAAATTTAAATAAAAGAGAAGCTAAGGTAAATAAGTATATTTATAAAATCCAAAAATAAATGAATGGAGAAAAATAACAATGATGATAATAATAATAAATACATAGGAAAAAATAAACTAAGCTGTAAATTGTAATACTTAATCAAGTCTCTTTTATGTAAACAATGTATATGAAAAGAAAAGAAAAAAAGGAAAAGAACAGGATTGTCCGCCGGGAACTGGGCTATTAGAAATATCCCTATAGCCCTCCCAACAACATTAACTTTGAGCAAACAGGTGATATCGACTCCGAGCCTCGATGCCAAAGAGGGATCAAGGTGGGGAGACGAAACGAGGGGTGGCCTACCCCAACTTTGTGGAGAATCCGTTTTCGATTCGTTGTATCCCTCAGGTACTCGAAACAAGGATGTGTCAAGAAGACAAAAAGTTAGGGGTGGCTAGGAAGGTCCCAAAAATAAAAAGGAAATGTCACTCAACCCATGTTCCTATTTATGAAAATTGAAGGTTTAGCCACTCGACCACGTAGGATGTTTCAGCATGTTCACTTTTATCTCAGTAATATTCCTAGCAGCCTTCGTCTACTGTTTGATGAGTGGTTGAAGTGTTTATAAGGTTTAATAGGGTAACATATTACTGTTTTTTTTAGATCTGGCTGTAATAACTAAAGGTTACAACGCGATTTCTCCCAAAGTATTTAGTCAAATTGAAAACTAATACATTTTTTGTAATTAGAAGCGAAGTAGCTTTCCAATATGTTGCCAGTGGCCTATGCTGGATTCTAAGCTTGGACTACCGCTACACAAAGTAATAAATAAGACTTGCAAGGAGGGCACAGCCAGTTCTTAGAAAGTAACTTAATTCCTACACTGTAAAAACTGTACCTCTTAATTGGGAGTATACAATTGGAATTTTGTACTCCCAATTTTTTTTAGAGACAGTGGCTGCTAACTAACCCAGGGTTGGATTTAGAGGAGCAGTTCTTTGCCTCCCAGTTCTTGGGAGGGAACAGATTAAAAGAAACGAAAACGAATGTAAAATATGAATCCCTGGGTCCGTCACTGCCTCTGAAAAAATGGTAGTATAATGTACTCCCAGTCAGTTGCACCCAGATATTCATATTAGAATCGTTTTTGTTTCTATTAATATGTTCCCTCCCAAGAAGTGGGAGGCAAAGATACGCCGTTCTCAACCCAATCCTGGGTTCGCCACTGACTATCAAAATTTGGGAGTACAAACTTCCAATTGTATATTCCCAATTCAGAGGTACAGGTTCTGCAGTATACTTTTAACAGCTTTCGTTTAATGAGAAAGAACTGAAAACACGTCACACGGTAGAAGTATTCATAACTCATAACCCATCATCGTGTGACGTGAAGTTGAAAATTACACACAGAAAAATTGACACTTCCGTGACCAGGACTCGAACCCGGACCTTCAAATTTCCGGTTAGAGGTGTTATCCATTGCATCACCTCAGCACCTCATCCATTACATCAACATAGCGTTTTTGTGGTTGAGGAATAATTATTCTCTTGTAATATACAAATTTTAATTTACTTTTGAGGCCTTTAGGCAACTTTGGCACATGATGGATTGATAATAATGGGATGAATTGGTACAATGAAGAAAATGGGCGGAAATGGAAGAGTCCTGAAAAGGACCACGTACACGGTGTTTGTCCACCACAAAATCCACATTGAATGAGCAGGGATCGAGCTGACGACCCCTAAGACAACAGGTGGGCGCTCTACCATTGATCCACCGCGGCCTACATTGTAATGCATGAAATTGCATAAAGATTTCTTATTTAAAAATATACATCTTTAGTGGAGTGATTTTCTTTGTCATTAGAAGAGGATAGCTGGATCATTGAAATGAAAAGAATGCCCTGTATACTCAGGTCTATTTGCCAAATGAGACCACTAAACGATTTCAAGATTTGTCCTATGACTGTATGACATATTAGGGTTAATTAAATTTAAAAAAGTTTCATTTACCTGTAAAAATGACATGATTATTTGAGCATGAACTCAATTCAGTTTTCAATTTGTTAGGCATCTTTGGCTCAGACTGGAATATGGTAGGGAAAGGGATGTGGAAGATAGTTAGCCATGGTCTAGTTTCTAGGTAGCATCCTGCCATTTGCCTTGTGCCACTGAGGAAAAATTTGGAAAAAAATTCGTTTCTCGTTGCTTGTGAACGTCCTTACAAACTGGTCAAAAATGTCTCTTCATATTTATTAAACACGGAAATTACTAGTTCCTTCTCTATCAACGTAATGGCCAAATTAGTAAGGCGAACTTGTTCCTGTGTTTGCCGAAGATTTTACCCATTTAATACTCAAAAACTTTTTCAACACTCGCTCTTGTTATCCAAAATGTGATAATGCGGTAATTAACATACAATTTCCATCCCTGATCTGTATGACTGAACTTTTGCACAGATCAGCTCCCTCGCAATCGCAGCTACCTTCACAAGTCCGTCATAGTCTACCACTTCTTAAATCGAAGCGTTCCTCTGTATTACCCTTGCGCCTCCCACGCGCGAATTAGGTGGGTACTTAAAGAGTAGAGCATTTGAGCCGGACTACCAGAGGAAAATAAGAAGCCGTGCCTGCAGGATTGGAAACTATACCTAAAAATTGTAATTTTCCAAATATTTTCTGTTCGTATTTTTTTTTTTTTTACTTTCATGTAAATATCATCACTCGTGTAGGTTACAATATTTCTTCCCAGGCATAGACTTTGGTGGTAGCCCTTATAGCCCACAGAATACGCCACTGTATGTCATTCGACCCATGTTACCATTTAAGAAAATTGAACGTTTTACAGCAAGACCGCGGAAGATGGGGCAGCACACTTAAGATTGTCACAATAAAATTGTTCCCCTCGAAACTAGAGTTGACGTTTTGCGGGATTTTTCAATCACACCACTCTGATACGAGATAGAGGGGGTGACAACTATTAATTGTACTACCCTGTATAAATTCTCACAAGTTTAACAAAGTAAATAATACCTACAACCCGTCAGCAACTTGTTACTTTGTCTGGCGCAGCTTCTCACTGGTATACTATTACATCTGCAATACCACAGTGTTCAGTCCTCGGACACTTACTTTTGATTATTTTCATGGACTATCTTATGAACTTAATTATGCACTTAATTAAATTGAATTTTCTTTAAGGTTTTTAAGAAACTTCCGCACAGACGAATGTAAGATTAGAAAATTCGTGAAATGAAACGAGAGAGCTACGAGGAAATCTACACACATTGTGTTTGTCCACTAGAAAGTCCACATGGCACGAGTCAGGATCGAACCAAAGACACTGCATACCAGAGGTGACAACTCTACCTGAGTCTCCGTGCCCGTACACTCTTACGTATGCCGATAACTGCAAATGTTTAAGAAATTAAAACTCTTGATGATGTAACGGAATTGTAGTCGGATATTTTAATTTTCTTTTCTTGGTACGATACATAGCCGCTCTGAGTTAACATTGATAAAGGTACTGTCCTCGTAATTAGACTTAGGAATTTCGTTCTTCAAAGTTCATATCAACTTAACCTCCTCTTGCCAAAGTTTCATTCCAAAAGGATCTTGGTGTTCTCATTGACTCAAAGTTGACTTTCGACGATCAAATTACCATGTCTAAAAAAAGACATGAAACTTTTAGGTTTACTTTATAGATTCGTTAATTTAAAATGATCCGACGCTACTCAGCTCACTACAAAGCTTACGTATCTCCACATCCTGAATAATGTTCTGCTGTTTGGGGTATGGTGTCTCCCACATTGCTGTCTAAGGTTAACCGAGTCTTGATTTTTTTTTCCTGGGTATCGTTTCCTTTCGCGCTCTAATTTCAGCAAACGCCAACTCTTGGGTACTTCACATTAAACCAACCTTAGCGCATATACATTTGCATGACTTCAAATGCCTGCAGTTAATGGGCACATATAATCTGATTATATTCTTCACAAGTTGATTTTTTCGAGTTCTTGTATGGTCCACTTTGACCTGTTTGTTTTGCGAACACCCAAGCTTGCTACCGTAGAGTGCTCCCTATTTTAAGGTTTTCTTCTCGGCATAATTAAGTTTAAAACTATCTTGATTTTGTTGTATTATGAAATTCTGGTATCGATGTCTGAATTGTTTCCTTTGTGTCGTGTTATTATTATTTCTTTTGCTTTATTTGTCCATTTTCATGGATTGTTTTCGATTTATTGCTGGAGAACCCAGTATAAAATTGTTCTTTTTGCTGTGTCTGGGTTACAACGGTAGGTTTAAGAAATCTTCGTTGAGTTGGCGAATCGTCAAGGAACTTTAAGAGCTTCCAAATACATTGATTTCCTTAATAGACATCCATTAAATTCTTATTGAAGGTTGGTGAAACTACGAATATATGTATTTCAAAGAAGATTGAAAGATTTAATTTTTCAGAGTACATATTACCGAGACTTTTACCTTGGTCAAGAACTCCTCCAGTCTTATTATCAACATTTTTTTGTAATACTAGAAGGCGATCGATCAAACGCAATCTAACCATCCTGTTCTATTTCCCCAGTTTCTGCAACAGAGTGCAATGCCAGGTGGGAAGAGAGGGTTCATGTTATGTTAGTCTTTCCAGAACAATTAATAGTTTCTTCCGAGGTTCCGTCCGCGCTTTCTTTGAAGTAATACCTGTTGTAACGTAACAGTTTGGGACCTATTTGAAGATTATAATTTTACAATATGTTTACAACACTGTCAACTGGAGCGCAATACCCAATGCTAACTACCTTTATGAAATGTCACAGAAGCTAAATGACAAGTTTGGTGCAGATACGGACAACGTTATGGGAGTGAATAATTAAAAAATATTACTGGTTGGCAACAATGATTCACCAATTTGAGATGATACAAACCTGGCCCGGGCCAATATCTAACTATTTACAAAAAAATATGTATAGATCAGTTCAGTGATTCTCTATGATGAAGCCCTATAAAACTATTTTCTACACTTTTATTATAAACATTTATAATAACGATCTAATAAACATGACGTGTTTTCAAAGACGACTTCAAATATCTAGATATGGGAAATTTTCGGAATTATCTTGTTTTGGCCTCAAGCGCTCCTATTTGAAACATCAAATGTTATAATAATGGAATACCATCAAATCAAAGCTGTCAAACGCGATCTAACCCTGCTCTTTCATTTGTCGTGTTTTCGGAATGAAATGCATTGTTGGAGCAAGAGGAGGCATGTGTTATGATAGGCACCATAGAAGCTGTTTGCTTATAATTACACTTGCAATGGAATTTAACTAAATTTACGGATGTTCAAAGGCGATCTATGATTTAAATATTTCATGTGTTTTGAGAGCAGAAACTAGCGGAATCTGTTGTGATCTCAGGCTTGTGTACCTTGGATATTATATTTTATAGTAATGGAACGCGATCAAACGAAGTGACGCAATCAAGCGTCATCCTACTATCCCCTTCACTTGCAGCGCTTTCGCAACGGAATGCAATGCCGGGGAAGATGTTTGTGCATTATTCCCCCCCCCCCCCATCCTCATCTACAAACTACTTGTAATTAGATTTCCAATAGCTATATAAGGAAAATGACAGTTGTTCAAATACGATCTAACTATCGTTAACTCCTGCTACTGCTTAGAAGAGAGCAGAAGTTCCTGGTACTGTTTATCTTTGTTATAGCCCCGGGCACCCCTCTTATGAATATTGCATTTTATAATAGTGTAACGCAATGAAACCAACGTGACTGGCGATGAAATGCGATATAACTATGCTAGCCCGCGACTAAAAGCTATTAGATTATAATTAAATACTTTTACTTCACTTTGGATTCAGGACGGACCAGTAGAGTAGACCAGTTGTTCCGTATCCCCCATACTGCACCAGATCATCGTTACACTCCTCGCTAAGAAAGTCACTTGATTGGTCGGCATTTTTACATGCGCGGCCACGGATTCAAGTCCATTGAATGGAGTGATCTCGAATCCACTTTACGAACAGCTGTAGGTTCTGTTCTTACAAGAAACCGTTAATGAGCTCATATCGAAACCCACGCTAATATTTTGCTCTGCGAATCTACGTTCTATTAGACAAGTTATATAAATCGAGGTTGCAATATTGCGTGGCGAAGCCGCTATCTAACATTAACTGGACGGACATTTCTTTACTAAGTATTGATAGTTTGAATTGGAAGTAAAGTCCTAAACGAATTGGTGAGGAGTTTGGGAGGGACTTGACAACTTTAGGGAAAAGTTGACTGAGAAGCAGAGTAGGCTCCCGCGGAACGTGCTTCTATGAAGTACACACAGAGAAAGAGAGCGTGCTAACATCTTGGATAACCGGAGCTCTGCCTTCAACGATGAGAGTATCAGTGTGTGTGAGACGCTAGAAATCAGCACTGTTTAATTTCGGGACGAAAGTGAATCAGAAGTGTCTTCTGTTTTATGTAAAACATACATGTTTTGTACACTTCGCACCAATACTCCAGCCTCGTTCTCAGAACCTTTTAGTTGAAAAAGATGGCTATTTTTTGTGTATGACCTCTCTGTATGAGGTAGATTCTTCTAACAAAATTTAAATGTAGGTTCCGACATGGTCTAATTGACGGATTCTTTGTAAGATAATTGGAAGCGTAAATATGATACTAGGTCTCACAGAATACGACGGGGAATCAAAAGAAACCGGAATCGTTCTCTGGTGGACGGATCCGTCGCAGTACATCCTTCTGCCGGTAGATGCCTCTTGCTGGGACCCTTCTGCATAAGTCTACCTACCAGCGTTATCGAGTGAAGTCGTGGTGCCACGTAATAAATATTTTTGTTAAGCGCCTCTCGATTATTCGGCAATTTTTGTGATGACTGAAAAGTGGAAACAACGTGTGAGGCTATGAAACTGTTTTCTGTTTCGGAAAACAACTGTAATGCTTGAAACGGCTTACTCGGAAGCTGCCCATTACGAGTGTTTTCTCCGCTACGAGGTCACTTGAAGACCAATCTCACTCAGGGCACCCCCCGATCAGGGAGTACGGCAGGAATGTAGTCGAAAGGGGGTGTCTAAAGTTATTGGGGGGTGTAATTCATATTCAATTGTACACTATATTATACAGTCATCCATTACATCTTACCATGTATGCATGCATGTACGCGCGCGTTTCTGTTTGTCATACTTTTCAAAATAAGGATTGTGCATAACCACATAAGGACAATGTGTGTAAATAGCAAGCATTATTATTATTATTATTATTATTTAATTACTTGCGAAGAAATTAAACAACTTACTCCTCTGTCGTTATGTAGTAAACTGATTTTAGACTATGAGGAGATCTTCACGCTTCGGATCATTTTCATCGAGTAGAATGAATTGCCAACAGAACTATTACCTTTCAAATAATTTTAGATATAGTTTTTTTTTGCACTTGTCTAGTTTTTGCAATCAATTCTTCCTAACAGTGTTAAGGTGAATTAACGTACATATTGTAAAATATCATTTTTAGTTTATTTTCCGGAATGCTCAATGAGGAGCAGAAAAAAATTAAAATGCAAAATTCAACTTTTGACCAATAAGGTTATTTTCAGATTAGTTGCTAACATATATATTTCCGGAGGAACGTTTCTGGTATTTATTTTTCGATTTTCTGTCGCTACAAATCAAAGCATTGATGGACGTTTGAATAAAATTCTTGATACTTTCACGACGAGAAAATATTACTCATGATCTCGTTTCTTTTCCAAACCATGAGCAAATTTGCCACACTGACGTTTCGAACACCGAAAACTATGTTTACTAACTCAAACCTAAACTAATGGTACGACATTCCGTAGAGCGCCAAGGTGTTCCCGACAGCTTTCAGCTCGGCCTGAGCCTGAGAAGTAGGAAAGGTGATTACTTTATTTTATTTATTTTATATACTAACCTCCATTAAGAAGAAATCACTAGATTTAATGTAATAAATTTAGTAATA
>JAGDQP010009307.1:656-33438 GCA_022664845.1 Lepisma saccharinum
TGATGATGATATATATATATATATATATATATATATATATATATATATGTATTTCCACAATGGAAATATTATGTCATCATTATGTTAACACAGTTGCGTTGATGGCAAACAAAATTTTCATGCATAAAAAAGGTGTACGCATGCGCAGATTGTTACCCCAAACATCAAAAGTTATAGGAGTAAAAAATTAGTAGTGCAATGGATCTTCTACATGTAAAACACAACAAGTGTGTGCTGTGTGTATGCTAACGCCAAATGAGGCACTATTCTCCCGTCAAAGTAAGATGATGAACCCCACCCAAAAAATAAAATGCAAAATATTAAAATTCTGATAATACATTTAAAAATCTTATAATACTTCTTATCTCGTTGTATGGCTTTCCAAACTCCGCAAAATAATTGATGCCAAGGCTGTATCATCATTGCTGTATGACGGCGGATGGCACAGGGTGCCAGCGGGGCGGGGCGCTATCAAAATATATCATATCTCCCATCCCCTTGGTCTGATCTCAACGAAAATTACAGCATACCTGCGTATCATGCTAACTAAATAACATATCCTAAAATTCTCAGCTTGATTTCTCACACCAATTTTGAGAAAAAGGAAAAAAGGCAATCTGCTTCGTTCATCTACTAAGTATACTTGGAATTATTTTATATATATCCTAATGGAGTTTTCCTTCCTAATACTGTAAGTTAGTTTCCTCTGTCTTATGTTTCTTCCTTTTCTTCTCCAATCATATGTCCTTCAATACAAATATCTACACAAACGATGTCCTAACGATGTTCAAACATACTCTCTCCAATATTTACTGATCACGTAATGATCCTACCTTACAGATCTTCTCCACTCTCCTTCTGGTCGCCATTTCGAATGCTTTTAATCTACTTTCACCGTTTGTTTGTAAATATATATTTCTTCGCTCAATATATCTAAATACAGGGTAAGTCAAAATGATGTACCCGATTTCATAAATTTATTTTGTGAAATATAATGGACATATCTGAATGTAATACATGTGGTAAGAAGGGTAACTCTCAAAGTTTTTTTCAGTCACATCACAAGTGCTCTATGTGAGCACCTCGCGTAACACGACACACATCAAGCCGATAGTCTATCTCCTGCCAAACCTTGTGTAGTGTGTCACGGTCAATCTCTGCAATGGCTGCTGTGATGCGGGCGCGAAGGTCACCCAATGTTGTTGGAAGTGGTGGTACGTAAACACGATCCTTTATGAAACCCCACAAAAAGAAATCACACGGGGTCAGATCGGGGGAACGAGGTGGCCAACGAATGAGAACTCGATCCTCCTGAGATGCACGGCCTATCCAGCGCTGTGGCAATGCCTCATTGAGATGATCCCGAACGCTGCCATGGTAATGCGGAGGGGCACCATCCAATTGAAGAATGAAATCTGCACTATCCTCTTCGAGCTGTGGAAGGAGCCATTGTTGCAGCATATCAAGAAAAACATGTCCTGTCACAGTAGGTTCAAGGAAGAAAAAGGGCCCATAAATCTTTTCAGGGGAAATGGCACAAAACACATTCACCTTGGGTGAATCGCGTTGGTGTTCCACAACTGCGTGGGGATTATCAGTTCCCCAGATCCTTACGTTGTGTCTATTCACATTCCCAGAAAGGTGAAACACCGCTTCATCACTGTAACGTAACCTTTCGGCGAACCCATCCTCTTCCATTAACGTGAGAAAATCAACACAGAAAGACGCTCAAGCAGTATAATCAGTGTCTCTTAAGGCTTGTAGCAGTTGCAAGCGATAGGATTTCATTTGTAAACGTTTCCGCAGAATTCGCCATACAGTTTTCTGTGGCATTTCAAGTTTCCTCGCTGCCCGGTAGGTAGACTTCTGTGGACTCCGCACAAAACTGGCGCGAACACGTTCCACTGTCTCTTCCTCAGCTGAATGACGGCCAGTCGATTTTCGCTTACAGATGCAGCCCGTATCTCTGAATTTTTCATACCACGTACGAATGGTTTTTCTAGTAGGTGGGTCTCTGCCATACTTGGTACGGAAATGCCGTTGAACACCCATCACAGAGTTGTTTACATGGTAATCCAGCACACAGAACGATTTCTGCTCTCCAGTCAGCGCCATTTCGTTAACTGCTTCCAGCGCCGCGTAGCGGTAGACAATGCAACCACGCGGGACATAAACTAAACTCAACTAAACTTTGAACTTTTGCCTTTCCTTGCGCGTTGCTCACATTAAGATATGTTCATTATATTTCACAAAATAAATTTATGAAATCGGTTCCATCATTTTGACTTACCCTGTATACTTCATACACAGCATTTAATCAGAAATTTCTTCACCCTTCATCGGTTTACACAAAGATTCTTCTTCTTCTTGAATATCTCTTTCGCCGGTGTTCATTTCTTGTCTTTATTTTTATTTACTTATTTTTACACTTAATATCCTCACTTGTAATAAATTATCGCTAAATAGTTGGAAACACGTTCTATCTTTTGTTCTACAGTTTTGATATTTTCTGTTGCTTCCTTTGTTCTCATAACAATTCTTTGCTCTTAATCTCCTTCGATGATCTTCACAGCCTCTTCTTCTTCTGAGCATCTCCTACATTCTGTTATAAAAAAAACATTATAATTAATGTTTTAGTAGCTGCAAGGAAAAACCATATCATCTTCACATCTCACAAACTTAATTTTTGTTTCCCTCTCCTGTTACTAAATTATATTTTACTATTATTATTTTATTATTATACGGCGTACTTAAATAAAGTGAACATCTCTGTCCTTCTTGCGTACCTATCGTAGTTTTCCATGAGATTTTCAATTGTATCCTTCTTCTCTGATTGGAGCACACGTTCCTTACACTTAACATTTTATATACGTGGGCGAGAGTTCGTCCACGTACATAAAGTTATATAAGTTCGTCTCATACCGAAGTGATTAAGTCCTTCAACGAGCATTCTTTCATGAAACGAGGGAATGTTAGTAACCAGAAACTACCATATCGGCATTCAACTTATGAAACTGAGGGCAAATTCTGGGATACCTCAAACATTATGGGCGGCAGCAGGACTCGAACTCGAACATGCTTTCTTCCTAAATGCCATTCTTAATTCTGTATCCTTAACCACTAGATATACTGTAATTCTGTATTAATACTTCCCTTATTAGTCCTTCAAACCTTCTATTCGTCATCTACCTTCTTTAATATTGTATTGGAATTTATCAGGGGACTCGAACCAATCCTTTCTTTAAATTTGGGTATACAATAAGTATACTTTTGTACTTTATAGTAAGTGAATAATCGTTACATTTCCCCCGTTTTTCTCCAAAGTATAAACTGTTCTTTAATGTCTCATTTCGTTCTATCATAAAATCCTTTATTCAATATTCCGAATAATATTCGGAAGAATCTGCGTTCAAAGGTATTGAACTTCAAAAGGTCCGTTCTGGACCTCAAGGCACGAAGTCGAGGATTAGTGAATTCGAGGTTGAAGTTCCATCGCGAGGTTGAGGCTGAATTTTCATCATGAATTTCAGAATGAGTGAGATCGAGTTTAAAATTTCGTCGTGAGTTTGATTTTGAGTGAGTTAGAAGTTGAAGCTTCCTCACAAGGTTGAGCTTCAGTGAGGTCGGGTCCAAATCAGGCACTTAGGTATCTAGAAATTGATTTGGAAGGGGTCCACGGGTTTTCAGGGGAGGGTCGAGAGTGTGTTTGAGTAGGAGAAAAACCAGAATCTGAATTTGAGTTTATTTACTGGCTTTAGGAAACTTTGGCTCAGGCCACCAAGACACACAATATTATATTTTTCTAGCATGAATATATTGCATATCTGCTGTAACGTAATTTCAAGATACAATGATAGACACAGATGACAATTTTTATACACCTCAAGTACAAATACTATCATAATTAATTCATGATTTTCAAAACCTTAAGTATCCTTTCAGTGAAATTATACATAATAACTTTATCCATATTTGATATAAGATAGCTTGTTTGTTTATGGCTTTTTTTTTTAAATGTCATTCATTTTTCTTCGCGAATATCTGTCTAAATATCACTGCCATCCTATTTCTGAAGAATATCCTGTGTATGATTATGATATTTATATATTAGTATTTAAGGGGGACTGATATAATTGACTATTAATACTAGTCTAAAAAGAATCAAAACTTCCCCAAAATTGTTCTATTTAGATACGTTTCAATTGTTTACATCTACAGTATCAACGTACCGAAATACAAGTATTTTGGGAGAATTTTGTTTCTTTTTTTTATTAGTATTAATAGTAAATTATGATGATAACTTATTAACGTCACTTTTGTACTTATGAAATATATTAGACCCTAGATTAGGGTCTATAGTCTAAATTGCTTCGCAGTATTAACTGTTATTAGTAGCTCTCTTATGATTATCAGATTATCTCTAATTTAGGATGGTCCTTGTATAAGAAACATAAGTTACGAGTTAGACGGATTCTCTGAGAGAAAAGTTTCGCAATACATTTTTTAAAAACTCGGTTTAGTGTAGTCGTATGTTCTAATTTAATTTATTTGATAGTAGACCCATGATATGTGTGTGTACTTTTAAAAAAAGGAAGATAGAACCGGTCTGTTAAAAATGGAAATAATTTGTTGTCATAATGGAATTAAAGGCAAAATCCTTGCTCTTTCATCCGCTATGCGTGTATCATGTGTACTAAGCTTTTATGTTTAGTAGTTAGTCATATCATTTATATGTTTTGAGAGCAATATCCATTCCTAACCACTATATCAATTACCTTTTACTTCTTTTGCTCAACTGTATTTATGGTTATTATTTAACTAGACGGCTGCGTTAAAAGAGTACTCAATGTCATGCTATATTTTATTTTATGAATCATTGTTTCATATTTCCTCTACATGCTTTTGTTTCCTTTAATAGAGGGGAAAATATTTTTTTTTTCTAGTTTAAGAACAGTTTATTATCTTGCTTTCCTAATGTACGTTTCTTGTACTTTGAGCCTTCATAATTTTTATAACTTTTTTTTTTCCACGAAGATGCTTGGTTGCTTGTTTATTACGTTGCAACATATTTGGTTGGTTGTAACACTGCATTTTGTTTGGTTTCCTTATTTGACATATTATGTTGTCACATGACTCTACTGATTAACATTAATTCCTCTATTTTATTACTTTAAACAAACAGCTTCACACTGAATATCAACAGCATGTAATAAGAGACTTTTCTGGTAATCTCATAAAAATATGAATAAATTTGCGTTTTAATTATTTCTTTAAAAGTGCTCTTAGATCAACAAAAATAGTTTTAATTATAAAGTAATTTGGAATAATCATGACATTGACTTGCCACGATTAACAGCTATTGTTAGCATAAAGAAGAGTATGGGTTTGAAACTATGTTTTGAATATAAATTGTTTTATTTAAAACACTAGGCTGTTATTATAATTAATACAATTCTGATGAAGTATCATTATTTTATTCTTGCAGTGGTCTCATATTGTAACACGGATAATTAGACGTGCAGAAGAATCATGTAACTAATGTCCAGACATGTATCTGCTGTCCTTTTAAGTCATATCAAGGGAATAGTTTTTGAGAGGCCAAGGTAGAATTAAAATAATGGTATATCTTGCTCCCTTTACTTTCAACAACATTTCAATTAGAAAGGCTTATAAAAATATTAAATGCACAGATTACATCGATGTGGCATCTAAAAAAAATATTTTATTTTGACGCACAGATAGGGTTACCACCTTTTCATTTCCGGATTCCCGGACAGATTTGTAAATCTATATACGGAGCGCCTGGGATAGACTTTTTAGATAATACCCTTAGATCAGATGTTCCCAACCTCTTTTACCTGGTGCCCCCACTGGTAAACCCTGCATGCTTCATGGCCCCCTCATTGGTTTGGGGACATATGTGTTTTTCGTGTGTGGCCCCTTTTGCGATTTTAAATGTAGCATTGAATAGTTATTTCTCGAATCTAACAACATCATCATCATCATCATCATTATTATTATTATTATTATTATTATTATTATTATTATTATTATTATTATTATTATTATTATTATTATTATTATTACATTATTATTACATTATTGTCCTCAATTTATATTCATTTCCAGCAGGACCTTTCCATACCAATTTACTTTTGTTTATAAGCTCTGTTCTTAATCAACCCCTTTTTTTTCTGAAGAGTTATTTTGTGTTTATTTTATTTAAGATCTCTTTCTATATTACAACATTTGTAAGATATTAAAATTAAATAACTAGGAGAAACAACGTAATTTAGTACACATCTTGGATTCTTGTTTATCAGTTAGAAATTGTTTAAATTTCGCTTTTATATTTTCTTCTGCTTCTCTCCCAACAGTTTTTAAACGTTTTTGAGACTTTGTGTGAAGATCTCAGTGCTGAACATAAGACTTTACTTTTCCATACCGAAGTTCGATGGCCCTCAAAAAGTAATATGTTAAATAGGCTATATGAGCTTAAATCAGATGTGGATTTTTTCCCTAAGTGTAGGGAAAGACGAACTTTATAATTGCTTTACTGATGAGTGATGACACATTTGTATTTTCCCTTTCATATCATGCAGACTTTTTTGAAGCATTAAAAAAATCTCAATCTCAAACTGCAAAGAAGAAACTCGAACATACTGATTTCTTATGACGCGATAAGAACTTTCATGGAAAAGATCTTACTATGGAAACGACGTCTGAAACTCGGAACACTTTCACATCCAATTTTTCATCATTTCCACGATTAAATGAACTTCTTGACAATAACAAACGCGGTGTAACAGAATGGTTATACAAAATCAATACACTTTTGGACCTACTTCATGATGAAATCAAGCCATATTTTGCAGATTTGTGTGTTGAAGACTGTCAGTGCAACTTAGCAGGAACACCTTTCACCATCGATGTGGATTTAGTTATCCAGCTGAGATTCAAGAGGAAGCAATCGATTTGAAGTGTGATTCAGGTGCTAAAGAACGGTTTCAATCTTCAGATATTTGGAAGAATTTTGGGTTTATTTCCTGCCTCTCTACGCAAGGGTGCCAAAAGTACATAGCTTTAGAAGTATTTGTTCAGTTTTCGTCAACTTACCTCTGTGAATCGGGATTTTCAACGTTGGCTACAATAAAATCAAAACATCGCAACTGCCTAGAAGTGGAAAGTGACCTCAGGTATGCTTTGTCGAACTTATCACCAAACATCAAGAAGCTTGTGAAGAAAAGCAATGCCAGCCATCACGCTGAGTTTTTTTCCTTTGCATTACTCGATTTTATGTTCATTATTTCCTTTTTAGAATTGAATCTTTTATTTTAGAAGGGCATTTCACATTTTAAAATTTTTACAGGAGACTCAGAAACTATTTAAATTAAAGAATTAATAATTTAGTAAAAAATTTGTATTTCATTTTTACTAAAATGCACTTTAACAGGAGTATCAGGTTTTTAAATTGAAAAGGGTGGTTTCTTTAGGTGTTTTTTGTCTTGGATATCTGCCCCCTCTAAAGTAAACGATTCAATCATTGTTTAAGTAACATATAGAAATATTTGCCTTTCTTTTGTGTTTTGGTACAGAAACTACATTTTGCGTTCAGGTGTATAAGAGCTTTCATTATGATAATTTCAGTTTCATCTGTGCTGATTAACAGTTACTCTCATTTGTATAGGAAAGACCTTTAACGTATGTGAAGTTTGCTTAAGTTCAATTTTATTAAATGGTCCTCTTCAAAAAGTGATGCTTTTTCATAATATCACAATTTATTTTTCTGACAGTCGCTTGCGCTCTCTTGTTGGTTTTTCATCCCCCCTCAGGTTGGGGACCACTGTCTTAGATGGTCTTTCAGTATGGTGCTTCATCGTTCAAAACCCAGTAAGTTTTAATGAGAAAGTGGTATCAAATTTAGAGTAAAATTCAAATATCTAAGTACGTAGTATTATCGATTTCACCATAGGGTATAGATCACAGAGTATGAGACAAGATATTTGAAATCATCAAAGTGATGCTTGCAGTTTTTTTTTCTACTTATGACGGCAATTGAAGCACTTATATCGTTAAGTAGCGTAAAATGTTAACGCACCCACCTAATTTCAGTCTATAATAATTGAGAGTTCTACACGAAATCTTGAAAGAAACTAGTAAATAATAGCTTAAAAATATTGAAAGACCATTTACTGATATGTCACTAGTGATGATGTCACAATTTTTTTTTTTTCCGCAAAAAGTGTACGTTTCCAGTTCGAAATTAAAATTGGTGTCTGTCGGGATTTTCGCGGAAGTCAATCGGTTACAAAATATATGGGATTTAAAGTTAACGGTGTCACCCTGTATTTATATAATATTTGCATTTGGCAGAGAACAGTGCAATTAATAAACTAATTATCATCAGCCCAACCTTTGATACGAAAGTAAACGGGAAATCCACACCTTCCATGCATCTGCAAGAAGTGTTGCCTGCCTTGCAGGCATTCAGAACAAAATTTCTCATACTTTGAAGTTCTGAAATTCGCGTTCTGTTAAATTCCGAAACGAAATACTAAAGGTGCACTGTACAAGTTTCATGTTGATATGCAATTTCCATTGGAGACTGTTTTCTTCTTACAAGAAGACCGTGAATAAAATTATATCGAAACCTACCCTGGAATTTTCCCAGGACAATCTATGTCCTGTAGAGACGTAATATGAAAAAAATACAGATCATAATAACTGCAAGGTACTGAGTAGGGGCTGGAATATTAGTCGGTGTACAAAAAGTGTATTTTTTTTATTCAATCAACAGAAGTCACTTTTGTCTTGTAATGAAACACTGCCGAGTTGTAGCGTCACCTCAAACACCGCAGCGGGCCTAAACCAGGGGTGTATTTAGGGGTTCTGTACCGCCCCGAAATTATAATTATTATTATTATTAATATTTTGTAAAAACCATATAATTTTGCTTATTTTACCAAAATAAATTAATTTCGTGGGGATCAAGACCACCTAAATATGTCCCTGGCGAGAAGTGGTGCGGCATTGAAGGTGACGCTACAACTCGGTAGTAGTTTCATTCCGGGCCGAAAGTGAAGCAGAATGACAAGTGACTTATCTTGATTGAATAAAAAAATACGCTTTTTGTACACTTCGACCAATATTCCAACCCCTATCTCGGTACCTTGCAGTAAATATGGGCAGCTATTCTTTGAATATTACCTCTCCATAGGACGTAGATTCTCCTAGCAAAATTTGAGGGTAAGTTTTGATATGGTCTCATTGATGGTCTCCTTGTTAATTTGGTTGTCGTACGATAGATAGTACCATCAAGGCAGTCTATGAAAATGGTGTGACATAGAGGTATGTTGTTGAATTTCTCACTGTCAAACAAATTGCACCCAATAACATCCATAGACGCTTGCTAAAGGTGTAGGGAGACGATACAGTGGATGTGAGCACAGTATGTGTGGTGTGTTTTAAAGGTGTCAAAAGTAACATAGGGCAAAAAGTTGGTAACTTTGATGAAAATGCTTTTATTGAATCTTGTATGCTGAATTCAAGCCCGATATCTAAAGTTTTCTATCACGTACAATTTTTACGTTATATTGCTCTTAATTATCAAAAATATGTGATTTTCTTTATCTTCGTGTTGCGGTTTGGCAATATAGGAAACAAAAAATGGATAAGCAGACACTTATATAATCTTGTTTTAACTGTGAGTGATTCATAATATCAGCAGATTCTCATTGCCTAAAATGGACACAGCTCATTGGTGTTCTTGTTCCCCACCCCCGTTTCCCTTGGTGGATCCTTGAAACATTTTCTTGTCTTTTCACATAAAGCTAGATTTGATGACACCTCTAAAGCCCCTCGTACACGATTCAATAAAGCTTGAACAAGAGCGTTGAACAAGCAATTGGATGAAAATGACGTCACGAGTCAGAGATTCCACACAGGAAATCTCTTGAATTCAAGTCTTCCCATCCAATTCGTCCTATTTAGAACCTGTCCTATTTTTATTGAATTCAACGCACTGATCTACCAATCACATCGCTGGTGACTTGAACACGTGATAACAGTGCTTCCGGAATGCTAAAAATTAAGATGTTAACATGGAGCAGGGAATTTTTAAAGCCTTGTTTTTATGATGCGAAATAAAGATATTATCAGAAAATCAAAATAAAATAAATAAAGGATCGCTACAAGAAATTCCATCGCATCTTGCTGAGGTAAAGTGTACCTGATGTTTCTTCTGTAGCTTTTGTACAATCACTATTGCAATAGAAATTGATACAGACGGTTTACTATAATTCCTAATAAAGTTCGTATTGTATTTAGAAGCAGTAGGTTATTTATATTTAAAGTACCAAAGAGTTGCTCATAATTTATGTGGAAAGGTCGAGTTTTTATTTACTGTATGTAGGAAGTTCAAAGCTGCTAAACATAGAAGTATCTGGGTACACTTTACTTTAGGGCATGAAAAAATGTAATCTTTTCCAACGTGTGTGGAAGGGCTGTAACTTAAAATATAACAAAGTTTCGAGTCATGGAAGTATTAAATTAGAGTGAAAAAGCGAAAAGTACTTGGAACTTCTTGGCTGCTTCCACGTTGGTGAGCGAGCACATTAAACCGTGCATGAAATAGCGAAAAGTACTTGGAACTACTTGGCTGCTTCCACGTTGGTGAGCGAGCAAATTAATTTGTGTATGAAATAGCGAATAGTACTTGGAACTACTTGGCTGCTTCCACGCTGGTGAGCGAGCAAATTAATTTGTGTATGAAATAGCGAAAAGTACTTGGAACTACTTGGCTGCTTCCACGTTGGTGAGCGAGCAAATTAATTTGTGTATGAAATAGCGAATAGTACTTGAAACTACTTGGCTGCTTCCACGCTGGTGAGCGAGCACGTTAAACCGTGCATGAAATAGCGAAAAGTACTTGGAACTACTTGGCTGCTTCCACGTTGGTGAGCGAGCACATTAAACCGTACATGAATAGCGAAAAGTACTTGGAACTACTTGGCTGCTTCCACGTTGGTGAGCGAGCACATTAAACCATGCATCGCATATAATAAAAAATCTAACCTTCTTTAACCCGCCTTTGCTTATTCAACATTGTGGCCATGACTTTTGTAGCAAATGACGTGTCATTCATAATACGACGCAATGCTATTAATATACCGCCGCATCCCTACAATCTGCATGTAGTAATGAACGCAAATAAATGTATTCCGACACGAAGTGTCACGATTAGTATGCCTCCACATGGCGCTATCTTGATCAACGGGAGTGCGTATGTTCGAAATAATAATAAAATATGCATTTTCACTTTGGATTGTTAGTTGTCGTTAGACGTTTATAGAAGTGCGTGTAACTGGAAATAAATAGAAATTGATAAGGATTGAAAAGAGTTTTAAATAAAGCAATAAAAAGTCGATGTTCGAGGTATCACCAACTACGGAATCGCAGCCGTTAATCAGGTTATTATTTTATTAAAAGCGACGCATATCATGTTTAACATTTACTCCATGTTCCTGCTTTCAACGCAGAAAGTGCAAATCGACTCACGTGCTTTTGGCTCTATCACACTTCCGCTTAACTTATTGAATCGTGTACGAGCACCATCCAAGCACTTTCAACACTACTTGGATACAACTCTTTGATTATACCAGTTGGATCGTGTACGCACTCATCCAACTTCTTGTTCAAGAATTTGATTCAATGTTTATTGAATCGTGTACGAGGGGCTTAAAAGAAGAGAAGAAGGAAGGTGAGAGGTTGAAACGGCTAAGGGGAATAGTTCCCAAATCTAACTGATGCTAAGTTAAAGGGATTTTTGTGGCAAAGAAATAACAAAAGCGCTGCACATTTCGCATCCTTACTTTCATGCAAGACTTTTATAACATGAAAAATTGTCTTATATGTGAAAAAGTTTTGTTGGAAATTGAAAGGAAGGAACACCACGAGGTTCTAATGAGATATAAGTGACGGGCATACAGAGAGGAGCTATCAAGACATCATGGAACATAGATATCGGAGAAGAGGACACTGATAATTTCTCCGGAAGACAACCTTCACAGAGGAAAACATTGGCACAAAATAACACTTTCTTTTTCTTGAAAGTCCTAAAAAAATATTACTCATGGTTTGTTTTAAAATTGAGTTTCATTTGTTCCTGTAGGATTTTGATCACTGTATGCCTGATAGCCTGTGTTATGATTCAAACTGTGTCAAATATTCATAAAATCAAGACAACATGAATAGTCAATTTTATTCTATATATGAAACGGTAAAAGTTGTCATAACACAAAACACTTACATCCTACAATTTTCGTAAAACTTTGGTAAACTTTATTTTTATAGGGGGCAGTTTAGTAACTTTGGACTTCGGCCCGTCACGATTTGCCCTTAGCTGTTAAGTGTTAAAATCCACACCCATGCCCCTGCCGGGACTCGAACCCGGGACCGTTGAGTCGATAGCCTACCGCCGCAGACCGCTCGACCACCCGGTCGGCCTACAATTTTCGTATAGCTATATTTGAGATCAGCACCCTCTAGTAGTAAAGAATGGTGGAAATTCTTTACGTTACTGAAAAAAGTGTAATGTTCACAACAAACCACGTCCTGGGCGTACCTGTTCAGTGTTCAGCTGTCCCTCCTGAAAACGAGGACCGCCTCGATCACCTCATCCGTAATAATTCAGCGAATTACAAGGGAAATGCGAACACGGCTTAGTATTGGCTGTAAAACATTTGAAATGATGTTGGCAGTGCTGGGTTATCGCAAAGTTTGTTCTAGGTGGTTTCCGCAGATGTTTACACAGGACCAGAAATGAATCTAATACAAGTCTGCCAGGCCCTGCTGCACTAATTTCTGGTTGAAAGTGACAATTTCCTGGACAGCACCGTTACCGGGGCTGAGACGTGGTGTCACCATTACGTGCCGGAATCCAAAGACAGTCCATGGAGTAACGACATGCGAATTGCACACCGAAAAAAGAAGTTCAAGACACAGCCATTGACTTGAAAAGTGATGTGCATAGTCTTTTGGAAACCCATATCAACAATTTATTGTAAATTATTTTAAAGCAAGTAAATCACAATCAACCGCAAACGGTGTCTCATGTACTGCGGGTGTAATGGCCGGTTAAATAAACTAAATTTGGAGATATGATAAAATGTCACTGTCAAGGATTTCTCACGAAATAAAGAACTAAGGTTTCTAGTAGAAAGTGAATTCCCGGACATTTAATTTTCTTATCCGGACAATTCCCTTGATTCCCGGACTGCCCGTGTGAATCCCGGACGGGTGGTAACCCTATGCACAGATTACATCGATGTGACATCTAAAAAAAATATATTTTTTAATTTGAGCCCTACAAAGCGTAATTATATTTCAAATACTGTAATATAACTTTATGCTAGGAGACATTCTCCGTAATTGCCGTGAGACGTGGATTTGAATTTAGGATGGCACATTTTATGTAATTAGTGTTTATTTCATTTATTAGCAAAATTACATTAACACCGAACTGAATATATAACCAACCAACTTTATATAATTCCTCAGTTGAAATGGTATGATTTATATTAGAGTACAAAATTAAACCATAATTTTATACTTAGAGACAATGCAGAAGGAACTCGATCACCGAGTTAGGAAACATCGTTTTATCAATGAAGAAATCTCAGGCTTGTAATGTCTCCTGTAGCTCCAGTATATTGGAGAAAGAAACAGCATTTCAATTGCCCACGTACTAGGGATAGCTCCTCTCGGAAAGATATCATTTTCTGATTTCATTAGAACCTTTTACCCTCATCCTTCCTCAAAACTTCTTCAGGAGTCCAAAGGGACGGAAATCAACTAGGGCGAAATCGAGACTCTATGACGGATGGAGAAGAAGTTCCTTCCGACTGCTGAATTGCCGCTATTATTCTGGCGCTCAAATCTTGAAAGCCTTCTCTCACTCAAAGCGGACGTCTAAAGCACAAATGTATGGAGACAACCTCCTGCGCTTTTTGTGGTTTTAGACCGAAACGTTTCCACTTCTTTCTTTAACATTCTTTCCCTCTTTGGGGTCGCTCAAGTACGTTACATTCACGAGGGGAGGAAAGGAGTTCGAGCTTTTATTATCTGCTTTGAGAAAGTGGTAACGTCAAAGAAAATTTCTTGTCGGAATCTTTCTAGCTGTAGGTGTCCATGTTTGGTTAACGGCAAAGGGTAATGGACCCGGCTGCTAGACCGAAAGCACCATAAGCTGCCTTCTACAATAGGTGACCGCTATTTACGTGTATGGACTGTGGGATCCAAGGTCAATGTACGTAGTTTCCGATATTGGATTTGCTCTTGAATGACAACGTCGCAAATTACGGATAGTGATATGCAAAATCGCGAGCATATATCTGGTTTTTAAGTGTTATTTAACATTTCAATAAATAAATATTACAATCTGAATTGTGCTGTTATCGTCACAGTGAATGCTACCCGTTTAAATGATAACAGTAAACAAAGTTAACATAAGGGTGAAGAAACTTGAGAAGCTTATTTTTAAAAGGTCTCATGTCTAATAACGGAAATTTTACAAGGCACGTTAAAATTGTATTTCTCTAGGAGGGCGATCACCATGATTGTGCGAATGGTTGAATATTGTAAATAGAGGTGCTGAAAATATTGTCCGGGAATGTGCGTGTTGCGTGAACATTTCGAAAAGAGATTTCGCCATATTTAATTTGGACATGTTCCCTTTTGATGGCAGCCCGTGGACATGTTACCTTTTGATAAAAATATGGAATTAAACTCCAAGAAGAAGCAAGACATGTAACGAGAACTCGTTTATTAAACAGTCGTGGTCATGCAAATGACAGAACTGCCGAACGATAAGAAAACCTGAAACAACCACCATTGTTAAATACGTATAACAAAGTGTCATACACAAAAATGTCCAAAGATGAAATGGAGGCAACTTCCGATGTTTTCTGTACATCAAGCCTCTGTAGGTACAGATACAATTGATATTAAAAAGTGAAAAGTATGTGACTGGACCGGGGATCGAACCCAGGACCTTTGTGTTACCGTCCCAATGCGCTACCAACTGCGCCACCCAGTCGACCCCTTTTCCACTCACACTCCTTTGACTCATGCTGTTGATGTTCTCTCTCGAAACCATCTGGAGACTACCACAACTCCTAGTTGCGCTTGGACTTTCCTGTGTCTCAGGAGAAGAATTGTGTTGTGAAGAATTCAAAAGTAGTGTCTTTGTTGAAGAAGAAACGTAGATTTATATAGAAACACTAAAACAATAATGTTTAAGGAGATAGGGCGACTGCGATTCTTTACGATTGAGCTAACTTCAACGAGAGTACGTTTTAATCCTTGTGGCAGTTCTATCAGCTCTAGATGGAATTTTTAAAACGATGATTGGCTTGTCATAATTCCTTCTGTAGTACGTTTGCAAATCCTTTACATTGTAGACCTCTTATTTTGAATCAATCGTTCACTAGCTCTTTCACAGATCCAAACTCGTCATAAAGATCGTCGTACTCTTCACTCCTCCTAATCTCTATTTTTTTACTATACCGAATATCTTCTCACTAGGTACGAAATTGTTTCCACGAACAAGGAACGTTATTCGGATCGAATTGTTATTGGCAGGCGCTTCCTTTTGCAACCATAACACAGTAGGCCATATATTGACAGTCAAATACCAACAATAAAATAAAAGCAAATGATTACCGAGCCGCCTTACCTCAGTGGTAGAGCGTTGGCGTAGCATTCGGGAGGTCGTGGATTCGATCCCAGCGGCCGACCATCCTGACTGAGGGTTTCCATGTTTTTTTCTCGGTCACACCAGGCAAACGCCGGGATGGCACCTTCAACATAGACCCTGGCCGAATCAAATTACCCTCTCCTGTCCCGGACTGAACCTTAGATGCGTGAAGGCCATAAAATAAAATTCAATTCAAGAGCAGCTGACGACTCGGGCAATCCGCCCAAATATTCAGAGGAATGCCCTAGAGTGCGACTTACGCTACCTATTGCTTTGTGCACACTAATCTACACTTTACTCTCTCAGTAGGGTTTGGAAATGGCCGCTCCAGTGCTAGCTGATGGGCAGCACTTTGGACATGTGCCCGTTTGAAATCAATTTTTCAACCTCATTGGCCTACGTTTGTGGGTATGTTCCTTTATTATTTCAATTTTACTACAAAACATAAGGGAAACGGACTTGTTACCTTTTGATGCAAATTGGTACTACAAACTTCCGGACATAATGGAATACCTCCAGTATTGAAAAAAAAAAGATCGTACAGCAACCGATATATGACTGTAAGTTACAAGGATTTATAATTATTCCATACTACTAAAGCAGTTTTCAGGCAGAAGCATAAATATGTTGCTGTGGTTATATATGATACAGCAATTTCACCCATACGCCCATACACTTGTGTGCTTTCTTTCCCAGCTTAATTTTTGACTTGTGTTTATTTCACCACCGAATAAATAAGATAAAATGTTCTTTGGTTTCAAAGAAATTTTCAACCCTCCAAGGTTTCAAATAAGGTTACATCCGTCTTTACATTCAAATTCGTATTCTACACACACTATGGCCTTACCAAACACACACACACACGGTGGAGAATAAAAATAACTACAGCGAACATATCACCGTGCATAGCGATTGACCTATTTGTGAAGAATAAAGTTACTGCTATATGATATGATCAAATTAGAAAAATATGTTCATTTTGTTGGTTCTTCCTCGGGAGCAATTTTAACAAAGGGCTCGGAACAAATATAAATATTTAACAAAGGACTCGTGCGAATCCCGGCGAGCCCGCTCCAGCATATATCCCTGTTGCAGATGTTTTCAAAGAAAAATGTTCTCAAAACCAGTCACACAAAGACGTTTCTATACTCATTCGCGTTAACTTTGAACCATAGGCTAATTTATAAAAAATAACCGCTGGCGTGACAGGCCTATAGGCCCTCAGCCTGCCCCAACGCCATTTGTCCGTGTTTGGTGGAACTGCGTCCACCTGAGTAACGGCTGTGTGGTCAACACTGCACGCACCTAACCACGAACAGGCGTATCAGGGGCTTTCTAGACCGAGTGTGGAAGTCACGTCTTTATTCACGTGACTCCACAGTTTGCCTCACGACGCTGCGTGGACGCCGAAAAGTGGGACCCCAGCCGGGAATTGAGCCCGGGACTACGCGAACACGAGTCCAACGCTCTTACCACTAGACTATGGAGCCCCTATAGGCTAATTTAGTACATAGTATAGGAAAGTGGCCAAAGTAGGCCCCCCATTTTGTTTTTGCCTCTAAAATTATTATTGTTTCTATTAGATTTGGTTGATTTTTCTTACACGCGTTCTCTGATATGTTTCCTAAACGTGTGTGTGTTCCAATATAAGTTACAGCTAATCAAATTTTATTAATGAAGCTTTTCGTAAAATGTGACGAAAATGCAGTGTTGAGAAAATGTTGCCAAATTCGGACCCCTTCTTCTGACTAAGCTTAACAAGATAGAAATATGCAGTTTAAGCATAATAAAGTTAAAATAAAGTTTAATACAATATAGAAGAATAGAACAGTAATGTATTGAAACACGTTAATTCAATGTACAATATTTAATATCCAAAATATAGTGCAAAATATTATGCAAAATATAGTGTAATATAGTGTAAACTGAAAAATACATAGATGGTATGAAAATAGTCCAACTGTTTTTTGTTTCTTAACGACAGAAGTCACAAATGTAGATCTCCCGCTCATTGTCTGTACACTCTGCATGTGCCCACAAACCACACATTGCACACTGTATCCATAATTCCTCTCTACAGTCACCACAGAACAAGCACTCAGCATCGTCGTCAGTTGGGTTACCTCCGTGCGGCATGTCGATATCGGAATCTCCACTATCAAAAAATACAGTCTTCGCTTTCTGAACTTTCATATTCTTGCTCATCCTTGTCAATTTTCTTTCCATTCCTTTGTCTCTTTCTTTGTCCTTTTCTTACTCCAGAGATTCCATCTCCTTTGTTTTTAAACCCTTTTCCTTTATCTTCTTTACGTTTCTTTCCCTTTGACTTCCGCACAGACTGCATTAAGTCATTTTTGTATGGTGAAGTTGTTATCACATTGGATGAAGCTGCCTTTCTACCTCGTGTTGAAGTCTTCTTCTTCATGATGGGAACTGGGCTGATGTCCTTTGGACCCACTTCAGAACACACAGAGGCAGTCGAAGGACCAGGCTGATCGAGCATGGATGGCGATGGAGAACTGCACACTACGTTCTGGCGAGGATTGGTGTTGTCTGGAGGAGAAACCACTTCCACAACAGACACGGTAGGTATCATGTTTGAGCCTTCCCTGCACTGAGCCTCTTGTGACGCACTGATAAATTCTGAGGCTTGATAAATGTTCCTGTTAAAGGGATACAAGCCTGTGCAGCGAAACCCGTTCATTGTGATCTCTGCAGTTTGTCATTTAACGTATGCTTTACCGAACAACTCCATGACATCGAATGCAGTAAGAGGTCTCTGGTTTTCTCTAAGGCAAATACGCAGTTCTTCGCTATAGTGAATTTTGAGTGGAGACATGAAGGTACGATCTAGGGGGTTGCATTTTGTGTGTTGAATGAGGTGGTAGCGAAATGATTGTGACGTGATTAGCCCTAGTGAGATCGATGACGTCGACGTTGCGAGTATGGCTTGAATGCCCATCTAGTATGAGCATTACAGGTTCCTCTTCAGACGGTTTAGTTCGTTCAATGAAGTGCTTCAACCATTCGGTGAATATATTCGATTGCACCCAACCTGACGGATGAACAGTCACAATAGTTCCAGGAGGTTTTCGTCTTTCTAGAGCTCAACTCATATTGGTGCGTGGAAAAATCACCAATGGAGGAACAAAACTGCCAGCTGCACTCATTGACACTATCACAGTTATCAAGGAACCTCTTTCAGCTGAGGTGATGGCTTCTATCTGCCGTTTCCCCTTCAGTCCAACAACGCAAGGAACTTTACTTTGCACAATTGACAAACCGGTCTCGTCAACGTTCCAAATTCTTTCAGCTGCGTAGTGTTTCTTCTCAAGTTCTTGTGTGTAGTTGTCAAAAAACTTGCCAACATTCTCTTCTGTAAATCCTACGGCCCTAGCATATGATGTTCCAGTCGGTTTGCGCACTGCCAACTGTGCCTTATGTCGTTTAAGGAAAAGTTTCAGCCATTTCGCACCTGCACCATCATTGTTAAAGGGATGCTTCAAGTTGTTTCGAATAGCTAAATTCACGGCCATTCGTCGCAAGTCCGCCCTTGTCAATCAAAAAATAACTTTCTCCATCACAAGGCAATACTCTACTAACTTTTTTCAAGTTGGACACCAAGTACTGTAGGCCTTCTCATTTTTGTTCGTGCTGCCGCTTTTGGACTTCCATACCTTTCTTGGGCAAGTCTCATCAATGTTGTTTTGGGTACGTTGAATGCTTTAGATGCTTTTTTCCAACCCATTTTTTTTTCTTTCTAATTGATTCAATTGCATTTTCCGTCTGTTCGGGATCCCATCCTCTTCGACGGGCACGGGTCTGTCTCTGGGACATCTGAAACGATATATATGAAGGATTTCTAAATAAACGGGATTCCTTTTTATGACACTTACAAACATAAAACTTCCTAGTTTCAGGGGGTCCGAGTTTCTCCGTTCATGGGGGTCCGACTTAGGGCACCTTGTTCATTATATTTCCTAGCCTATAAACTTAACATCAAATAAACAAACAAACAACCCACTATAATAGTTTCGAACTACAGCACTTAAAGAACAAGAAACTATTAAACCTATTGTGACTTACCTTCTACTAACTAAAGAAATTCCAACTTTTATGCTCCGCTACAAAAACTTGCAGTCTCAGGTTTAACGATAATGGTGACACTACGCCGCTGCACGTGGTAACTCAGTGTTGCCAGTTACACTACACAACCTTTGTTATGTTTTCTCCACATTCCACTTTGTGACAACACGCGTCAGCATTTACGAACGGAAATAACAGGGGGGTCCGACTTATGGACCGGGGTCCTACTTTGGCCGCTTTCCTCTATTTCTTGAGTTCCAGTATGTCGCATACTGGGATAGAGCTCAGATCCAATCACACGAACGTACTAATCTTAGTTTATTATACACTTACTTGTTACGGGTAGTCGTAAGTTGCTTGCTATCAGCATCCGGAAGTCATGGTCATCTCTAACATAGACAATTAGAATTGTACTAATTTAGGTGCAAAGTTACAACGAATGAAGTTTTCTTATAAACCTATCAGATGGACAAAATGCAAGTGAAGGCACCATCATCATGAACGCGAAGGCAACATCGTCTTCCTGAAATATTGGGATACTGGGGTCTCGAAACAGAATGTCCAGAGAGTGTGTTGGTAAAATACTCGTAATCACACTTCCCTCACATTGTTATCTCACGTCCATTGGTCATGTTGACTACAGTATGGATGCCTGTGTTGCACGCCTTAATGGGTAGGTTCATTCGGTCCGCCCTCATTCACTACCTAACGTGCGCTGCTTAGAGCTACATCTGGTGACGTAAAAACGAATTACATTGTATTTTGACATGTGTACCCCCTTGCAAGCAGACGCAAGTTCTTCCTTGGTAGAGGCTGAAATTTGAAAGCCCTTCCAAGCACTAATGGTCACTATTGTATCAGGTTTGTGTAAAATCCTTCCTTCCTCTTCCTTCCCACCCTTTATTCTCAGGCAAGACTAAAGTACTCAACTACAGCGATCCCCTACTTATAAAAGACTACGGCACCTTTTTCTAACCCCTATTTAACATAGCAGAGCTTAGACCAGTGCATAATTTCGTGAAATGGGGGTACGAAGCTTATTTTGCAATCCTTATTTTGCAACATAGCAGAGATTTTATGAAAGACTACAAGCCTTATTTAACATAGCAGAAATTGTAACATAAATTTGAAGTCAAATTCTATACCACACCGTATAACCTAGGCAAAGGCCAAATATATTAAAATTATGCTTTCACATTTGGCATGGGAGCATTAAGTACTATTTTTTTAAAAAAGTGGTTACCTCTAGGTCAAAGGTCAAATATTGAACCGTGTGTATCTCGTAAACGGCTAGATATATTGAAATTCTGTTTTCACATTCGGCATGGGGGCATAAAGTACTATTTTTTAAAAAAAGTCTTGACCTCGAGGTCAAAGGTCAAATATTGAACCGTGTATATCTCGTAAACGGCTAGACATATTGAAATTTTTTCACATTTTTTTGGTATGTGGGAAATAATTACTATTTGTGAAAAAATGGTGACCTCCAGGTCAAAGGTCAAATATTAAAACCTTGTACATCTCGTAAACGGTTAGACACATTGAGATTCTGTTTTCATATTTAGTATGTGAGCATCGAGTGACCTAGGCACTTTCTTTATTCTATAACCAACTTATGAAAAAAATATTTCCTTTAATTATACTAAAACATAAAAGACTACAGTCACTTTTTTCCAAAAATATAGCAAAAATAATGCGGCTTCCACCATAGTCTACACTGTAAGAAAAATTTAAAGTTCTTTTTGTGTATACTGCTAACTGAACTCATCTGGCTATTCACCTCGCAATTAACCCCCCCTCTACACCCACACACACGGTTTACGGATAACTTAATCTCGCTAAAGGGACCTACACGCATGGTTTGCGGAGGACTTAATCTCGCGCCAGGGACCACCACATACACCTGGTTTACGGAGAACTTAATCTCACGCCAGGGATCATTCTCATAAAAGAATAAAGCATAATATCGCTAACATTAATGTTGGGCGGTTGAGAATTTATTTAAGAATTCCTGTAGTTAATAGCCAGATGCACGACATGCTACATAATATCGCTAACATTAATGTTGCCGGTTGAGAATTTATTTAGGAATTCCTGTAGTGAATAGCCAGATGCACGACATGCTAAATAAAGAAAACAAGTGTCCACAGAATTGAGATAAATCACCTTGTAAACGTCTATTATTCCACGTATAAAATAAACAGTTTCGTTTTAAAAACCTTATATGATACGGTATATATGGTGGAAGGCCATAGCTATCAAAAGATTCACCGTGCCCTGAATTAGAAATACAAACAGCAACCCAATGTTCACCAGGCTTATTACTAGGATCAGTATTTATAATAATGGCTGCATGAAATGTATGAATAAAAGGAGGTAGTTAATTTGCAGCATATACACCTATAAAATGGTTTCTAGACAAATTCTGTTGTAATGCCTCATAAAGTTTAAGGGTATTTAACATTATCTTTTAATTAATATATATTTTTCTCTGGAAATCAATTTCCAGTTCTGAGGAGAATTCACCGTAAATAACAGCTGTTACAGGAGACGGTAGTACTTGCTTAAAATGAACTGCTAATCTTACACTTTCCTGTCGCTGGGGGCTAGTATGAAATGCAGCACTAGCACTAGAATCGGGAGTTAAATCAAACACCAGTAGAGTATAACCATTAGGATATACGGCAAGTGAAATATCATTACCTTCATTAGAATAATAAATACCATAACCTGTAAATAACGTAGAATATGCTTGTATATATAGCTTATTATCAAAATCTGGCTGTAGTGGTCTAGATGGAACAGGAGTTCCGTCAACATACAATGTAAAGAATGACATACTGAAATGCTTAAAATTACAAGGATTTGTCTGATAAGTACCGTTGAAAGCTGTATTAGTAACAAATCCTGTAATAATACGTTTAGGCACTATTCCGGAAACAGTGGCGTATCCTGACTTTTGATGTTGGGCATGCAACGCTACTATTATTATTATTATTATTATTATTATTATTATTATAAAGAATTATGTATGGGAATTAGAGATGACTTCCATCTAATTGCTCTTTACAAACTTGGAATTCCCTCTTTCTTACTGTCATAGACCTCGAGTAACGAAGTTCCACACATGGTAGTTTCACAGGTGATTTACAAGTGTTTCAATCACATGCCAGTTTTCAACAATGAGCTCATGAAAAACAGGAACCGAAAAGGTGATAATTTCTTCTAGTTTTGGTGGTAAATTATATTTCCCTACAGAAAAAAAGAATAGGATGGCGCGGCACGACATAGAATAACAAGACATAGAGAGCAAGAAAGAATTTGAAACAAGAAAAAAATGATCGTCTGTTGCCGCTCACGGAAGTTACAGCTGCCACTAAGGAGGAAGTAATTAAGTTACTTCATAACTTTTATCCTTTTCTAGATGAAAGGTGAAAATAGGAAATATCCTCAGTAAAGTCAAGAAAATATGAGTATATAACACATTTAGAAGTTTATCTTGTGATTTTTCTGGAAATACAAAAATCCACACAGAATTCCACTCCACGCGAATTACACACTACAAACATTTTGTGGAATTCCACATGCATTGATAGCGCTAGAACACACACTCTTTCATAAAGATGGCAACTATGCTGAATGCAACTTTTAGCGTTGCATTCATTTTGGATTTCTCCCGCGCCTTTCAACCAATAAAACACACGTTCACAGGCAAGCGGACGACAAAGATCTTAAGTAGACGCCCACATAGATAGCCGAGAATACTGCAGCGCCACACGTGAACAGTTTACTAAACTACTTACCGCCTACTTTCGTATTACGGGTTCTGGTCTAGGATATCACGTGAAGCTTCGTTATTTCTCAAAATTTTTTCTGATTTCTCCATGGAAAATAATAAAATAAATAAACTAGAATCCGAAGGCATGCAATGCATGCCTTGCATTCATGGAGAATACGTCGCTGGCCGGAAAACAAATCTGGAAGAGTGGTGTCCATAATACCCTGCGGTAAAGTCTCTCTCTTCACCTGCACCTTTGTTATTGGGTATTTTACTCTAAATTTAGGATTTTGTAATACTTTATTTTATGCTATTTTCACAGTGGGCGACACATCAACCTTTTTCAGTGTTGCATCAGTAATTACAACTTTTCCCTCAGCTCCAGTCTCGCCCATTAGACAAAATACGGGGTTGGCTGGAATCAGCTTAATACCCAACTGTACACCACTCAATAGAAATTTTTCCTGATTGAAAATACCACCATGAATATAGCCCAGTAATTCAAAGGGGTGACTTAACGCTGTGAGAAGTGAGAGTTGTTTAAAACCCTGATTATTATTATCGGCCACACTGTCCATATGTCCGGCAGTATCTTTAAACCATATTGCCCTTTGAAGATGAGTTTTTGCATTGGCATTATAATTTAGTAGTTTTTCAATATACGATCGAAGTGGATATGTATGCGAAGAATAGGAAATTAGTTGATTATTCAAATATATTTGTACCTCGCTAAACATTGCACTGAGAAAATCATTTACAGGACCTATTTTCTTATCAGCAGTTGTTAAACCAGAACCATCAGGTTTAGTAATTTTACCTCTAATATGTAGCATTGTGTGTGGCAAATCAATATAATCATCACCGTGGCCGAGGACTACAAACTCTATGGGTGCATTATCAGATATTGACGCCACAGGTTTATACGGCACTGTTTTATGACCAATAATACTCGTTTGAGCGGGCAGACCTGCAAATTGATCTAATTCTGATTTCGTACACTCACACTACATTTTGGCTTTTCTGCTATTAATACCCACACTAGTTTATTTTTATAATACCTTATTACGAAAATGTAGTTTTACACACACACTACCATATTGGAAAGGAAGTGGATTTACCCATGCTATCTCTTAAATCAATAATAATTTGATCAAACTGTTTACGTTGTACTGGGACATAATGAGGATTTTCAAAGATATGCACATTACTAGCACCATACTCTTTAATATTCGTATTTATAATACGTAATAGTGGCGCAACAGTATCGCCTACCAGCTGAGGTTCTACAATATCACTATAAATATACATGTGTACGGGTAGCGATTGCTGTAGGCGGAGAATGCGCATGATGGACAAGTGCAATATCATCTTGCTGAATATGATCAAAACCAAGTATTCTTGCTAATTCGGGTGATAGACGAACTTCAACCCCCATGTCGTCTTTTCTTACTCTACTAACCTCAATGCGTTTTACCGAAGCTTTAACTTTTAATTGTAAATTCAATTTATCGCTCTTATAGTTAATTTGAGACAGAATATCGTCAACATAATAATAATGGCCGGGCATTATTTTAGTTACGTTCCAGCTTTCTTTATGCGAGCCCCTGTAATAGATATTATTAGTAGATTTGGAAACATTCTGAAATGAACCTGTATAATGTACTTCGACAACAGCTGTTTCCCATACACCTTTCTCCAGCACGAGAGGATGATATAATTTTGTAGTATAACACGCCAGAGTATTTTGCGGAAATTATTCCATAGAACTGTTACTGGGAAGTGTGAGGTAAAAACTAGCACGCTGCTCCATAATTAATTAAAAATATATCTCCACTTCACCCTCTTTCTCTTTACACCACCACCTGTTTGCTTATTTTTACGTGTTCCTCCCCCCACAAATACTTGATTTATTATATTGTGAGCTTTATTTTTTAAATTACTTTTTGCTTCCTGCCAGTGCACTTTTAATGCTTCTTCAACGGGTCTATTACTATTTAGTACGTCTTCGGCTTCATTAATACCACCACGTAACAGCTCTTTACCAACAGTTTTTGCACCTTGTTTTAATAATGGAAATACAGTACGAAATAAACCACCTAGAAAACTACCAATACCATACCCTTCTTGGTATGGTGCACCTCTATGCACATTATAGCCACTTCCTGCTTGATGCATATAATATTTGAGATAAGAATCATTTATTTTTTCTGCTATATACATAAATATAACACTAGTTTATAATAATGTATTATTATTACCATCCCTTTTCAGGCATAGAAAAAGGTCTTATTTCCATTTTATAACCACACACATCTACGTTACCTCTTAACAGAGGGCAGTATCGACTCGAACGTTTATGCTCTTTAAGGGGATATTATAAAATTGCCAATTACCTAATTCTAAAGTACAAAATGCACATCTTACAATATCGGGTAATCTAACAAAATAAAAAACACACTCTGCAAATTGACGTCTTGGAATATCCCATTGCCCCGGTCTTTTAAATGTTGCTAGCCGTTTGTTAAATAGGACACTGGAATCCATGAATTAAATGAAACAGGATAACCCGCCACCGTACTTGAAAAAGCAAAGCATTCATTTGTTTACCTTTAGCTTCTAAAATTTCGTCTATTTCGTATACTTTCGGCAGTGGCATAGCTTGTATTTCCTCTTTGTAAAATGTACCATCAATAACATCACCATTTAAATCCTCTAATACGTAAACCAATTTCTTTTCCTTATATTGTATTTGTTTTATTTTAAATATTTCCAGAGTCCAATTTTCTTTGTAGCCTTTTGCAAAGTGTCGTTTTGCCTTAGTAATTCGCACAGTATCACCTTCTTTATATTTTTCTGCTTTAACACTGGTTCGGGACGGAGTAATTAGTCTATTCCACACTTTTACGTATCTTGGTTCACTAGAGCTGGCGGTAATTTGTGTGCTGCGTGTGGCCTAGAATTATATCCGTGAACTAGTCGGGGGAGCACATCTTTGTAACGGTAAGTCTTCTTTGCTGTAAAATATTTCCACATTCCTTGCTTCACGCTGCGATTAAAACGTTCTACGAGGCTTGCCTTAATATTAGGGTTTTCGGTTGTGAAAAAATGAATACGTTGCTTTTTTAAGTACGCCTGGAATGGCCTGTTAATAAACTCTGTACCTTTATTTGTTTGGAGTCGCAGAGGTTTACGCCTGGGAGTAGATGTAAATATTTTCTTGAATGCCTTTATATTTCCACCAGTTTTACTACGAACAGGCACGGCCCATGCATATCGACTAAATATATCAATCACTGTTAAAATATACCGGTACCCATCATTACATTTTTGTAGACTTTGCATATAGTTTAAATCAGCTTGCCATTGATAGTCAATATTAAACACAAGATAGGGATTCCGTTGAAACAGTTTACGTGCTGGTTTATGCAGTGTATATGTCGGTTGTTCTTTTAACCATTGTTCCACCCTGTGTAAAGGTATTGATTTCTTTATAGCTTTCCATAATGCTTGAGCTGTTGAAAACGAGGCAGGGTGTGAAGGGTTATAGTAAATATTAGCTAACTTCTTCATAGTTTATAGTTGCGCCAATTAACAGCCTTTTTACGATTACGCGATGTCTCCGGCTCCTCTTCCTCCTCCTTCTCTGCTTTTTGGGGAGCAACTGTCAGTTTTCGAATATACTTTATTCGCTGAGGCTTACCAATACACTCTAAGGGTATATTTGGTTTTGCTAATAGTACGGCAAATGGTTCCCAACCGGTGGCTGGAATATTTTTCTTACGACACCTGACAAAATTAAATAATAAATATACTATATTAGCACCAGGAATTGATTTACCATATATATTAACATTACCATTGGCATCCCATTGAATGTTGGGGTTTTGTTTTAATTTACGTAATAAAGGTCTTGGTTTACGCTGGCAAATTTCGGGGAGGGTAGATATTATCTGATCATCATCCTCTTCTTCTTCTTCCTCCTCCTCAGCACCACCCCGTTTCTTAGTAGTATTAGAAGCAATAGCAGCAGCAGCAGTTGTTGTTACTGCTACTGGTTTTTTAACAATATGTAAATATTTTTGTACCCATTTTTCTTCTACACTCATACTCTTATTATTTAAAATTTCTTTCATCTCGTCATCGAGATTCGATATAGTTTGATAATAATGTAATTTTTCGGGCGAAATTAAAATAAGTTTTTTCGCATGCTGCATTATTTAAACAAACTGGATAGTAAACCTTCTAGAATCGGTGCAAGCAATGCAGTGAGAAAACCACCTTTGTGTACAATTAAACGCTTTTTCTTTTGTTTTAGCGTCGGTCCTTTCTTTACCAAATACCTAATATGATTTTTATATTTCCGCAATTTATTATTCTACTTTTTATTTAACGGAACGTTTCCTTTCAATACGTTATAGGAACATTCACAAATACAACGAATTGATTCGGAATCTGCATTTTGTAAAATTGCCTTGCGTGCTTTAGGTTTTGCCTTTGCTAAAAGTCTTAGTAAGATTGCATTATGTTTATTAATCATTTTTAACATCTATTATAGTAAAACATAGCTATTAAAAATATAAAATAGTGAAATTAGTATTATTTTACAGGCACATAAACATAATTGAATGAATCCGAGGGGAAAACATTTGTTTGTACACGCTGCTCATCAGGAGTTCTGTTTTAGATCAAATAGTAGGTAACCGTGAGCATTTTGGGTTGCATCTTGATAGGCTTCCTGAATAAACTTTGCGTTACCAGGATACAATTAACGTGCCAAGTAATTAATCTGAGCCTGGTCTCTTGTATTTTTAAAACATACTATATAGTGACAATTTAATGAAATATCACGCATACCTCTAGCCTGATGGAATATACTTTGAGTAATAAAAATAACACTTGAATTCCTATGGTGGCTACCTTTGGTGAAAATATCTACAAGACGGTTATTACATTTATGCATTAAATCGTCTATAATTATAAGGTGCGGACCTTCTTCCACAGATAATTCATCACCCTGTGATAATCCTTCTTTAAATTTACAACATGTACGAAGAGTATTATTTAAGGGCTGCCACTCACCGTAACACCATATAATATTTTTCCGCTGTTTATTATAATTATCGATAAATGTTTTGACCCAATATGACTTCCCACAACCTGTGGGCCCCGCTATAATGCATGTGACAGGACGTTGAAACTCCATTTTTTCCCTCTCTATTATATACTTCTTCAAAAATAAAACATATGTCAATCACCCATTAACATAGAAACTAATTCTAGTTGAATTCGATTTGCTATAGCAGTATCTTCAACAAAAGGAACTTTAGAAAATTTACCCTTTATAACACATTCATATAAATATTTACTTATTAGAGGAGCTAGCTTAGAACATGTAGAAATTGCCTCATTAATACATGCAAAATAGTAGCATATTTTTTCCATGTAGAGAAATCAATTACAACTCTATTATTATCTGAATAAATATAAATTAAATTAACATTGTCATTAGTAGCCTCAAGCGTTAAAATAGTTTTATCACTTAAAGTATAGTTAGTAGCATTTGAACCTCCTTTAAAATAATCCTCAATAAAGATAATATATGATACAATGCGGTACCATTCATTAAGGGATAATACAATACAATTATTAGTAATGCGTAGTTTTACATATACATAGAACTTATAACCACTACCATATTTCAGATATACACAAAGATCAGTGGAATTATTAATATAGTAAAAATAACTTAAAAGCTGTTTATTATTCATAATGTATGTCTACCTGTTTTTTACACAACTAATACTTTTTAACAATATTTTATTTCTCTTAAAATCGTAAGACACTGTATAGTAACTATCGCCAACTCTTTTACGTTTTGTATGTACCAATTGGTAGGTTTACGTCTCCTTCTTAGTAATAATTCTGCTGTCTTTTGTACGAGAAATTTTACACGGGTTTGTCACATTTACTGGCGGGGCATCGTTAAGAACCATATTTTTAATTTGATCGAAATTAACATTTTTCATTGTATTGCTGTTAAGAGTAATTGCACGTACTTTACAACATGTTTTTCTAGTGCCCTCACTAAAAGCTTCATAAGCATATTTTTTTCTCTCCACTACAAAATTCTCCAATATGCATTTGGACCTATACATTCTAATTCGTTTTTCAAGTCACCAAAATATTCGTCTATGGGTAATTTTACTCTTCCAGGCCTGACTGCATATATGAGACTATCAGTGTCCATGTATATGGCATCTTTATCTACCTGTTCTAAATAGTTGTATAGTTCTAATCGTGCATGTGCGGTGGTATAGGCGGGTTACATGCGTTGGACCAACACGGCGTTTGACCAACATGCCGTTGGACCAACACGGCGTTGAACCAACACGGCATTGGACCAACACGGCGTTGAACCAACACGGCATCATTGGACCAACACGAAACCTTCACGGCGTTGGACCAACACGGCGTTCGACCAACAATAATAACCGGCATACGACCAACACGGTAAAACACAAATCTTGATAATACTGAAATAATTATGTAATAATAATTTATGTAAAAAGTAAAGCGTGGAGTGGCACTGGCGTACAGCCAACACGAGATTGGACCAACACGACGCTAAACCAATAAGGCGTTAAACCAACACGGCGTTGGACCAACACGGCATTTGACCAACACGGCGTTGAACCAACACAGCATTGGACCAATAATAAAATTGACAACGCCCCAGATATATAAAACCTAAAAGGATAATAAAAAATATGATATTAAATTATTTTTGGGCACCTGCGTAGAACCAACACTGCGTTGGACTAACACCGGCATGAAACCAACACTTCGAAGTACCGGCGTTGGACCAACACAGATTTTTGCCCTGGAGTGTTGGTCGTACGCCGGTTCTTGATGCTTGAGAGGCTGTTGGTCGTACGAAGTGATGGTCCAACGCCGCATCCCCGTATATGCTGCAATAATTACATTTGTATTTTTCAGAGAAATATATGCTTCACCCAATATATGGTAATTTAATAATAACGTATCCTCGTCAAGGGGTATTTAAGGTGCTACATCTATATTGCTATCAGTTAATTTGTCATAGAATTTTGCTGGATCTTGAATAATAACGGTATGACCCATGTTTTCATTCTGGTCAATCTTGCCCCATAAACAATTTAATGCTAGTTTACAAATACTTTTTCGGGCTTTATTTTTCTTACTCATTTTTGTACTGTCTAATTGCACTCCCTCTCTCTCGTAATACTCCTTAATATATTTATTTCTCTGCTCTTCACTAAGGCACCATTGGGGCCAACCATTGGCCTCTGTTTTCAATTTCATAAACATGTTTACATATTCTGTGAAAAATCCCCCTTCGTTTTTAACAGGATCATACTCCACCACCTCATATTCCCAAACCTCATGCATTTCTAATATTTTATATTCATTCTCTACAGCTTCACGCACTTCGTCCACCACCCATGTCCCAGTGAGAACCCTCTCCTCTTTAGTTTGTGCGAATTCTTCTATATTTAAAGTTTCGGCACACTTGCGGCACAGAGAGAAGAGAAGTTTGCCCCCACTATGATATGGTAAAACCGGATGATACAGATTCGAGGGGGAAGTACTGTGTATTTCACAATCCCCTCGAATTTGTCAATGCTGGGGCATAACTCCCACGTAAATTTTAATTGGATGTCTCACGGGGTATTTTTTTACTTTGCAGCAATAAGGGTATAATGTAATAACATCTACGTAATGTATTTCCTCCCCTGGGGCTGTTTTATAGTAATATTTTACTGCGGAGCATCGTCCGCCATATAAAGCATCACGAGGCTCAATGGGATTTTTTTCTACATTTGGGGTGTGTGGAAACGTACTCTTTAATATGCGTTTCCACGTAATTTACGTTTCCATTCACACTTTCAAATCTCATGGATAATAAATCCTAATTCGCGCAAACGGGAAATTTTTCTTACACTATTATCATATCGAATATCCATAGTGCTATGTGAATCATTGTATATTTGTGTGTTACGCCCCGTAGGATAACAACTGGGACAGCCATACCAGAAGCACCCCTGGTATTCCCATATATGTTTCTTATTATCTATACATACGTACCCGTCTATTTTAAAGACACCTAATAACACTAATTCCCGCCCGTTTGTTGCATGCTCTATTGTAATACCTAACCTTTTCTCTTCATTTACCAGCCATTGAATTGCCTCCACCGATTATTGATCTGCCCAACGATATCCATTATGGGGAATAATTCCTATTGTTTTCTCTTTTAGAAAATTTCGTCTGAAAACCAAATTACAGGCGCTGGCCATACTTATAGATTCTACCAGAGGATTAACATTAGATATTTGCTGAAATTCTACCATAAATTTAACACATGCCTTACGTAAAAGTTCAACATCCCTGCGACAATAGCGAATTAATTCTTTTTTAAAATTGAATGTTTGTTTTGAGGAAATTTCATACCAGTACATAATTTTTTTCTGCTCTTTCTCCTGCATGTAGTCATAACTATAATATTTAGGGTGGGGCATAAGTCCTACATATTTCTGATTATTTTTTGTGTTGAAATAATGAGGAAAATAACCTTTAACTTCATCTACACCAAATGCTTCAGATTGTTTAGCCAGCGCCATAGGGAAGAAATTTAAACTATCTATAAACTTCAGATATTTACAGTCCAGACACAATATTTTACATCCCTTCACAATAATATTAGGGGTCCATTGTTTTATGGTTATTATTGTACGTAGAATAAAATGTGTGTCGTAACCTCTGGCGTTATGAGCAACACAGATAACTTTATTGACATTGTTGAGTTTTTTACTCAAATAATTGAGAAAGTCAACAATACATTTTTCACCATAATATTTTCTTGTCTACTACAAATGGTGCATGTAATAGCGTCACCACCCTTTAAACATTGATAGCATACTTGCTGCGTAATTAGTAAGTTAGGTACATGTTCGTTTACTCCCTCTCGTAATACTTCGTACTGTCTACATTCTATATCATAATACACCATCATCCATTTTTTTTTAGATATTTGACCGTTGACCTCAAGGTCACTACTTTTTTCACATAAACTTATTACTACCTTTATACCAAAAACTGAAAACAGAATTTTAATATGTTGTTCC
>JAGDQP010009307.1:38981-59722 GCA_022664845.1 Lepisma saccharinum
TTCGATACTGCTACGTGAGCTTAGTGAAAAATTAACAATAAACGTATAGCTGACCTAACACATTGCCACTGATTGTACGGTGAAATATCTGATGTTCAGGTAAGATTTTTCAAGATTGACACATTCCTAATGAAGCACGTGCAATATAGAAACAAATGTTTTAGGTCTACTCATCACAAATTTCATTTTAACGACCCAGGATAAAAACACACTGCAAATCTGTGGTTGAATACAAACACCTGATAAGTAACATTTATGTAGTTTTGAGAAAAATAGGTTTAAAGATCAAAGAAAGCATTATCCCTTATGGGAGATTGTACAGAAACATCATGTTTTGAACAACCAAATATTGTGCCCAGACAACTACTTTCTAAAGAACAGAGCTTGGCTGGCATCTGTAAAGTATTTTGGGAGAGTAACTTATTATTTTTTATTTATTTATTTATTTTAATTTTTAAAAATGTCTTTTATCAGGTCTTGCATGCGTTCACAGAACTGTGTTGGCACCAAACAAAGTAAAAAACCTTTCCAATAAACATTCCGTTAGTAATTTGTAGTGCACAGATTTTCAAAAAGTTTATTCCAATACTTAAAAACAATCGCTTTTTAATTCACTTATTTAAAATATTGCGCAGATATATTTCAAAAATAAAAAATGATAAAAGGGTAAAGCTATCCTCTGTGCGATGCATACATTCCGTGAAAGGCATATGGGGGGATGTGGAGGTAGCGTTCCATGTATTCTAGACCTAAGGCACGAAGCGGGGTAGGGTAGTCACTGGTTACTCCCACGCTCGACTGCTTTTAACTCCGAAGGTGTCCAAGAGTACCGGGGACACTCCGGTACTCAATTTGATTCACCTCAAAGTGTCAGGAATGGGAGTATTGAAGAAAACCCAACAGCATCCTGTCCTCGTTTTGATCCCAGGCCGCCAGATTCGTAGTCAGACGTGCTATTCCCTGAGCCACGGCAACTTCATTCGAATATAAATACAGACGAAAAGTTAAAAAAAAATAATACCCGTATGCGTTAGGGTACCCGTGTGCGTTAGGGTACTAAGTCAGCGACTCGAAGGTCCTGGGTTCGAATCCTGACTGGGACATGGATGTTTCTTATTGTGGATTTTAACTAAAACGTTACAAATAATTGAAGGGGCCGAAGTCAATATTTACTAGAATGGCTCATACAAAATAAAGTTTACCAAAGTTCTAACGAGAATCGTTCTTGAGACCTCCTAATTACAAGGCAAGCACGCTAACAAATGTTCTGCCTCGTTGGTATAATAAGTACTGGAATTCATACAAATTTAAATATTAGAATTGAAAATTCATTTATATTAGTTGGCGCAACGACGAAAGTATCAATTTCGGTCTAAAAGTTTGAGAACTCCTGCAATAAAAACAGAGTGTAAATAGTCTGCTATTAACCATTAACCAATGTCATACGTTGAATGATCTTTTAGTGGTCTACTTGTAGGAAGCTGATTCTGAAATAATCATATTTTATCAGTTATCACTTAACATTTGCCTTTACTGATAAGGAACTGACGTACATTGCTTTTCCAAATTGAATATAAGATGATCAAATTAAGGATTTAGAAAAGTCCATGCTTGTAAGAAGTATTTAGTTTAGCATGGGGAGGGGTAGGCCCGTATATGTGTAGGGGCCTCCGACCACTGCCGACTGCGCCCATGCATTAGGACGGTCCTAACCCTGTGCTTACTATTTACATATTTATATTAGTTACATTTTGGTGGGGCTCCTGAGTCATTGGGGCCCTGGGCTACAGCCAATTTAGCCCACCCGTTAATCCGACTTTAGTCAGTTCTACAATCGACCGCTAAACTTCTAGTCAGAGCTAAGTTGAGGCAGTTCATTTTGCGTACTCCCATTGGCCAAAATCAAACTTGGCCTCAACTTAGCGTTGACTTAGCGTTGCTGCAAAGACAGTTAGCAACGGGCTGGTATGCTTCCTTCCTCACCTGATACACACAGTGAGCAACGGGCTGGTGTGTCTCACTAAAACACAAACCTGTACATAGTTGCGGTGAACTGGTACATACCCTGGTACACAGTTGCAACAGACTGGTGTCTATTCCTTTCTGCACACAGTTTGCAACGGCCTGGTGCAGAACTTCTAGTTTTATTGTAAACTCACTTGGCTCCCCGGCGGAGAATCAAACCCCGGTCTCCCATGTGACAGGCGGGGATACTAACCACTATACTACCGGATCATTATAATATATTTATATTTAGAGGAAACGTTTGGAAAGTAGGACGTAGTACCGCCAGAGCCCTTAATTTTTTTCATTTTGGATTTGGCCTAGATCTACCCCTACCTTTTTATTAATGAAAGCTTATTGCCTTTACTTTCAATAGGCAATCGTCCCTTACATTTCTAGCCAACTTCTCCAAGCTTTCCCTTACATTTTCTTAGCCCCTTCTATCACTGATTTAAGCTGATATTTTCTAGGTAGGAGCTGCGACATTGAAAGATATTGGTTGCAATTTACGATAAACAAATCAGTAGAAGAATCCTTCAGAATACTAGCACGCATAAAAAAGATGAAAAATACCATCAACCTCATCACAACATGTCGTATCTCAAAAATGCGAAATTTGAGTTACAACGCCAGTGAAATAATAGTATGAAGTCTATGCCAGAGCTATCTAGCGGATGAATTCAAAATCACATGCTCTGAACAAAAAACTCATTAGTTTTAGCGCAGCAAGAAATGGGAAAGCGTGCTAAGTCTATCTATTAAGAGGTCTATGGTTCTACTGTTGCTCATAATTTCATATGCCGTATCTTCATTTAGCGCACTGTTTTTTTTTTTTTTTTTCTTAAATTTCAAAGTGTTATCCTCAAAATTTGCATTAGTTGAGATGCTGTACTTTGTAATAAAGTCAACGATGTAAAGAAAGTGTTGTACATTGTAAGTACAGTTGCCTCGAAGCTACACACAAGCATTTCTTCAGGATTGTTCAAATAAATATAGAACAGCAACAATTGCTACATTTAACTATTTCCCTCAATGTTCACCAACAATAAATTGGTGAATACAAGCTCTTAAGCAAACGCAGAAGAGCGAAAGTATACCTGCATGAATGTAAAGAGTTGCTGAGAGAAGCTGGATTCTCACACAATATGGATTCGTTCGCATGTCATGAGTAGAAGTTTGCTTTTCCAAGTAGTATCTTGAGCTGAGTCAGCTGACCATTTCAATATGTATCCCTTTCTGTTTACTTTTTTGCTAGCCCAGTCTCTCTCTTTCTCCTGGTTTTCGACGTCTCCAGGAAGAATTAAAAATGAACTGTAGGAGGCCTCATACATCAGTCGCGAATGGCAGCACAGACAAGCAGAAGACAGATAACGACCCCCGTAGGTGAACTTACCTTTCTCTTCGTATACAAAATACACGCTTTTTCTCTCGCGTTGTAGGAGGTCGAAAAAAAAAAAAGGAAATCATATCAAGGAAGCAGGTTGCTCTTAACATAATAGAAACCACTTTATTTCAGAAAGCAAACCTGTATTGATAGATCATGGTCAGTTTGATAATAGCAAAATAGGCATAAAATTATGTATATTCTCTAACAAGTAGACCTATCGATGTTTCAAACTACTGTTTCGACCAAACTTGGTAGATGGGTAGGGTAGCCTACATCATAAAACACAAGAAAGCATGATTAAAAGTGCTTTTGTCCATAAAGACGGGCGCAGTGGTCAAACGTTTGATTCATATGAATAAGAACTTATAGTGAGATCTAAGTCGGAAAACACACGTTTATTTGTAAAATGCTTTGAAATAATGAAAAAGAAATGCACATGAATAGATACCGGGTCTATGTACTATCTTTTAGAGGGTACATTTTGTCAATTGTCATGGCCGCGATCTTGAATCTTGCTTCACTTTTTAAATGAGAAAGGAGTCATGTAACATATCAATCTGAGCTAGAATTCTACCAGAAATACATTGGTAAAGTCAGTTTTGCCAAAAAATTATTGTTGAGAGAGATAATGAGGTGTTACATGAGTATGCGTAGTTGATTGCAAAGTCTGAAAATATTCTGTTCTTCTTGAAACAATGCAAGAAATGAAGACCCAATGCACAGGTAATGATTATTGGGGACCACCTACTCAGTGCTCATTACTTGTGTGTTAGGTTTTCATTTCTTGTGCTTTTTCAAGAACAGAGTATTTTCAGACTTTTCAATCAACTACTCATACTCATGTAACATATCATTTATCTCAAAAATATCTTTTTCGCACAACTGACTTCACCAATGTATTTCTGGTAAGATTCTAGCCCAGATTGATATATTTCATGATCCCCTTCCCATTTTAAAAATGAAGCAAGATTCAAGATGGCGGCCATGACAAGCGTACCCTCTAAAATAAAGCGCATTGGACCGGTATTTGTTTTCCATTATTTCAATAAACGTGTGTTTCTGTCTGACTTGTTATATTACACTATACACTGCCAAAAGTAGTTGTGTTAACTCAACTCAACTTTAACACAGGGCAGTGGTTCCAGCGTCACTTTGGTTTAAACAATTTATAGGACGACGTTAGTTCTTTCCAAAGATCAGCTCTGAACTTAGTCATTCATAGCTTATGCCTTTCGTTGGCAAGATGGCGTAGGGGAAACGTGCTGGAATTTTCAGTACTAAAAAAGAAGCTAGCATAGGTTCAAACTCTGTTAAAGCCAAGGTTTTCCTTAGAAAGCTATCGTGAAGAATCTAACCATAACTTCTCATACAAAACGAAGAATCCTTCAGAATGTAGAATCAAACAACTGAGTCACTATGGAGAAGTAGACGATTTACAAATGTTTTCATATTATTATTATTATGGCGGCCGAAATAAACACAATGCCATTTATTAAGCAGTATTTATGCAGCAAGCCTGTGGAGTAACAGGTAACAACTCAGACTTTCAACAGGGAGGCCTAGTTTCAATTCCCGACCAGGTAGTGTCTTTTTTCGCATAAAATAATGGCTGGAAACAGAGATTAATCTCCGGTTCGAGAACTTACGAGGCATGAATGGCGAGAATCAGAGTAAACGGTGTGTGTATTCTTTAGCATGATGAGAATGTAGTTCTCACATTTTTCATTTGTCTTTCTCTCCCCCTGTCTTTCCGACTTCTCCTTTTCCCTCTTCTCACTTTCGTCAGAGAACAGCTAGAAAATTTGTAACTCGGGCAAAAACTTTTTCTTCTGCTTAACGTGAATGGCTTCGGAATCGGAACGAAGCTAGCCGAAGATGCACGAAAGTATTCTGCACCTACACTCAAATGTGGATAGAGAAGGAAGAAAGTTTATTCATTGCTTCTTTCTCTTCTTCTCTCTTATTAATTAAGAACATTGACTGATAATTAACTAAAACAGGGAAATACAAAAACCAATTTTCACGAAAGCTTTCAAATTTTACATTATAGAAGTGAATTTTAAAGCAGTGCACTACACAAACCTCTATTTATTACTTTTAATCTTTCGTAAACTTTGGAAAGAGGAAATACAAAATTAACCTTCTGAAAATTGAACAAGACACCAAGAAAGTAGCTATGATACAAGACAGCTATAGTGGTATTTTCAAGAAATTAATTTTAGGGCAGAAATTGCACTGGTCAGCCTATGTCTTAGTTTGCAGGCAGTTAAATACCTTATATAGGTATCAAATATGTTATGTGTGGTGGTAGTCTATTCTACTAGTTCTCAAAAATACTTACCGCCATTACTGGTTGAATTTTATTTCAACCAGTATGGCCTTTAGGCATCTAAGGCTCAGGTTGGGATAGAGGGAAGGGGAAGGGATGCGGGAAGGTGTCGGCCAGGGCCTAAGTTGACGGTGCCTTCCCAGTATTTGCCTGGTGTGACTGAGGGAAACCCCTGGAAAAAAACCTGTCAGTGTGGTCGGTCGCTGGGATTGAACCCACGACCGCCCGAATTCTACGACTGAGCTACGGCGGCTAGGTGGCCGTTACAGGTATCACATATGCTGTTACATTAATTTTGGCCCCATTCTAAAATAGTAATACTGTATAATATGGTTTTTCGTCTTTCCACAATCTACAAATTAGAAAAAAGTGGAGGTGGAGGGCGTAGTGCTAACCGGAAACTAAGGCTGCTATTAGCCGTATAAAACTAGTCGACGAGCTGATTTTATGCGCTTGCAACCAGTCGCGCGACCAGTTGATCAACCGCGTGAAAACAGAAGGAAAATTAGTAATAAAGATGGTGTTGAGTAGTGAAAAGTTCCTTTTTCTTGCTCTGCTCATAAAAAAGAGAAGACGTAGCGTCAGGAGGTTTCGCAAACACCCTATATTAGTGTCTAGGCTAAGCAAACGACTGTATTACACACTCTTTGATGATCTCTGTTCAGACCAAAATAATTTTTTCCATTACTTTAGGATGTCCAAACTTTATTTGATGACATAACTAGAAGTGATTCAGAAATAAATAAATGTATTACAGCAGAGGAAAAGTTGGCTCTTAGTGCCCTATTTTTAGTGCACTTTCAGGGAGAAGGGTGCTCCCTTAAAGTGTTTTTCCACAGAAAGAGAAAGTACAGATCGAATTATTTTGTCTATTATTCATGTGCAAAATTTGAAGCAAATCGAAGGGAAACACCTCGTGAATGTTCCTTGTAAGAATGGTTTATGACAGAAAGAAAGTTTACATTAGTAATAACTATTGTGAATAGTTTGTAGAATTTTCAATAAATAATTATATGCTTTATAGGTTTTATGTATGTAAAATGTGTAAATAACGTATTTTTTTTATTTTAGGATCGGCCGATCGTAGTTAGTAATTAGATAATGATGTGCACATCAATAGTTTAAGCAGTTACATTTAAGAGATTGTATTTGTAAATTGAAATTGTTGAATTGTGTAGTGTGTATATGAAAGTGATTTTTCTTGCTTGTTTTGTTCTTTTTTATTTCTGTTTTAATTCTTTAGGTACAAATAAATATTTGGAAATGATTTGCTTATTGGACATATATAGAGTGAGTTTAGGTGATCAGTATTGTATATTATCTCGTTTTTGTTTTTGTTTTTTTCGTTTCAATAATTTTTCTCGCTTTCAGTAAAAGATAAATTATACGAAAACTTAGCACTTTTCTTCCTCTTTCAGTCAGACTAGCAACTCTATGCACGGTGTGGGGGAGAGCGAGGGAAGTGAAAGCGGAGGAGCCTCTTGTTCTTGGCGAGTGCACCAGCACTCCATCACAGTGTTGTCAGTTGGCGGGAAATTTCCCGAAAAAAGGGGAATTCGGACCACTGGAGGGACGGCGGGAATTTTTTTGTTAAAATCCAACAAAAACGGGAAAATTTGTAGTTCTGGACGAACTAAAATTATAATTCTTCGCTGGAATATTTTTCTGTCTGTCTGTCTGTCTCTCTCTCTCTCTGTCTCTCTCTCTCTCTCTCTCTCTCTCTCCCTCTCTCTCTTTCTGTGTGTGTTTGCTTCATCCACTTATCCGACGAAAATAAATCTTATCTTTAATTGGTGGATACAGTACACTGAAGACACAAGAAAATTTGTCTACATCATTGTACGGTTGAGCTATTGCGTTGTTATATATTCTGCAGCAGGGTTTTGAAAGATCGTTTTTCATAATAAACATTTCATAGATATGGTGCAATTTTGTTCAATCTGCTATTCATCCATTACTTATTACTCCATTACTCCATTTTGTTCAATCTGCTGCTTATTCATCATTTTTCAATCTGCTATTCATCCATTACTTTAATATACTTTAAGAAGGATTACATAAGCATATTTCTGAAAGATGAGACTAAAACGAGAACTTAAATAACATATTTTTTTGTACTTTCTATGTGCATTCGTTATATTTTGTTCTAATTATTTAATGAACATTTTCATTTTGATTGAGAAAGATGTCATAGTTACAAGAAATATAACAAGAATATAGCCACAAACAAAGAATGTATAATGAAATCAGATACTAATTATGTCGACTTGATAAAGTTTAGATTTCTTGTTAATGTACATTTCGAAAGTAAACTGCAAGATTCAGTCTGTGCATAGGCCTATACATAATTTCAATTTTAATTTATCCTTTCTCAAAATTTGTAATCTAACATATATTCGTCGCTATATAAAATAGATTTAATATAAAAAAAATAGAAAACATTTCCAACGTATCTATGCATCGAGACGTATTTTCCTCTGAAATGAGATATCAGCATTCTAATTTAATATAAAACGAGAAGATACCAATTTCGAAAGACGATTAGTGTGAAACCGGCATGTTTTTATTTTCCATTAAATGCGAAAGCTGAAATTTCACTTAAAAAATATTTGTGCATAGATAAGAACTTTTTTTTTATTTTAGTTTTAGTATACCATTTTTTACTGTGTAGTATTGAAAATTCGCTTTTTTACTTGGCGGAAAATATTACATCTGATCAGGAAATTTTAGGGTTTCCGACGATAAATTTGCGCTTACGAAACTGACAACACTGCTCGAGCAGTGTGTGTACAACGGTCAGAAGTCTTTGGTACTTATAGCTACGGTCTCAAGAATGAGCAAACTTCGGCTATCTTCGAACAGGGCAACTTCGGGAAACCTTCTCTGTCTGCTAGAGACCTGCACGGGCTGGGTTAGGCCCGCAGCCCGGCCCGGCCCGCGGGTCGGGCTTGGGCGATCCGGCTCCGCTATTTCTTTGGGCCGACACTGCTTTGTCTTCAGATCGGGCCGGGCTAGAGCCGATTAATTGCACTTCTTTAAAGCAGTTCAAAAATTATTGACTTTCGTTAAACGATAATTGGAATAAAGCCAAACGTTCAAGTCTGTGTGCACGCCACGTGGAGTGATAGGTTACAAACAATGCAATATTACAGTTGTTGTTGCATAGCACTTTCGCTATAGAGGATTAGTTGTTCACCGGGGCGTTGACTCAAGTCGGCAGTCACACGAGTGACTGCATGCCCTTCCCTCAATAAATAACAAAAGACAGTATGCGTATTGAAGCTTCCTCTGATGGTGCGTGTTAATGCCAGAATATGGTCAATCCAACCACTGGATCCCAGGGGGTGAACAGTCAGAGTTTTTGTCTTGATATAAAAATGAAAGGAAACCGCACTCTTTGTTCTTCTCTTCACTTCAGCGACCCGCAGGACGAAATGGTGGATGAAATCAGGGTTGCAGTCTAATACGGTGTTAAATACCATGCAAATGTAGATCTTGCGGGTGAGGTGAAATTTCTGATAATTTGTTTTGTAAATAAAAGTTATACTTTGACTAGATACTTCTTAGCTGGATTTAAGAAACCTGCGACTACAAGTAATCCTACTGTTCAAAGCGAAAGGATTATTTTAATCTTTTATGTCAGAAATAAACTGAAACGGCAATCCTGTAGAATGAAATTAAAATGACTAGCAAATCTAAGCCATCACATTGTTCAAACACTCACATAGGATTGTATGCATTATATTATTATTATTATACCAGACACAAATATATTGGGGCTCGATCCAAAACTTTTTAATATATATTTATCTGGCCGGGCCGGCTTGGGCCAAGAATTTTTAAAACTTATCGGGCCGGAACGGGCTCGGGCCAAAATTCGGCCCGTGCAGGTCTCTACTGTCTGCTCTTACAAATCCAGGCGAGCAGATGCGCGTTTTATGATTGATGAAGTAGTTAAAATGTTTTACTTGCATTATTTAACTTTTCTCAGCCTGAGCGAAATATGCTTGGTACTTGCTAGGTTTGTTGTACATTTATTTTATTGTACAGTTTTTTGTTTTTTTAAATTTCGGTTTTTCCCTGGCCATCATTAATTTCTTTTTCCCCCCACCAAAACAATATGCTCAGGTATTTCTTCTTAAAGTTCATTGTTGCATAATTTACACACACACACACACACACACACACATATATATATATATATATATATATATATGAGCTCCTGCGTAGCCTAGTCGGTAGCGCGCTCGACTTCATTGCGAGCGGTCCCGGGTTCGATTCCCAGTGGGGGCTCAAAAATTTCGGTGTTGACCCAGCATCGTGAGGACAACTGGGGAGCTGCTGTGAATAAAAGACAGTGGCGATCACAGCGAGAGCTTCGGCTCTCCTCTCCCAACCCGTCTGGTCAGCGTGGGAGCAGTAGACCAACTCCTCCCTTCAGAAAGAGGCCTCATCCACTAGTGGATTGAATATGGCTGTGATTTATTATATATATAATCGTTATGAGAGCTAAAAAAATGACAAAATATTTATTCGAATTTGAGAGAAACATGTTCACATTGTGAGAAGGAATTTTCTCAAAATGACGTTGAGATCGAATGAAGATGAGAAAATATGTATTCAAAATTGTCCCAAGTATAACCTGTAGTGAGACTACACCTCTAACAAGCAATAGAGAACCTTATCCGTGATCGCACCAGTGTTTCTCAACTCCTTTCTGCAACCACAGGAAAGCCCTCCACTACGTCTAACTAAAGACAAACGCAGGCGGCAAAGATAAAAATATTTATTGAATAGAGGATAAGTATAAATACTCCCCTGTACTTGCTGCATCGTCGTCGTCGCACGTTTTCCGCAGACGGTTATGCCGTCCGTCTCTTCGGCGTACTTGCTGCACCCTGTATACATAATTTATATTCCTGCTGTACACATCCATCTGAGGTACATATCATTTTACAATACTCTATTGTGTTTGTACAATCGCTTTCATCTTCATAACGAATCTTTATTAAACATATTTAAATCATGTACCAATAATACAATACAAAAAGCAAGAATTTAGCATAATACAAAGCAGTGACTCACTTCAACTTTGCACCATTAAAAGTAGGGACATCTATTAACACAAGCGAGAAATGCAACAGGCGACAGTATGTTATGAAACTCATTCACTTTATTAGGAGTTTATTACTACCACACCAGGTAAACCCATTTTAAAATCTTACGAAAAATAAACCTTAGGAAGCAGAAGAGTTAAACTTAAATCCCGACAGTATGTTTTATTTTTGCTGCTATCACGCCCGCGTATGAATATCACATGCAGTCGCAGCGATACAGATTGGACTGTCCGACAGAGAATTAAGTTCTTGTTGTGTGTCTGAGATCATTGCACTTGTTTACGATAATTTTTTATAACGCTCGCCAGATAATAAACTATGTCTACAGATTTCATTTAATTATCTCGCAGGATTGTAATATTACCTTTTCAGAAACACACAGTTTGAATAATTCCATCAGCTCAAATTTGAAAAGTAATTCCTTAGCTCGTATTTGAGAATTACCATTCTCAAATTTTAATTTTTTAGAATATTGTTTCTCATTTTCAAATAAAATTTACTCGATTTTTTTTTAGTAGGAAAATTTATTCATTTCTGAGAAAGTCATTTTTAACAGTGCAGGTTTGCCAAACCAAAGCAACATATTTCAGGTAATGAGTTATTGACTCTTTCGGGAACCAATAACCCATTTCCTTAAGGTCCAACATCCTGACCCGGGGAGCAGTCACCCGACCTGTGTCCAAAACCTGAACCTCGCGTAGGGACGTTGAGATTACACTGTTATAATTTTGTTCTACAAGAAAGGGGATAAAGAACGCGTCGAAAACTACAGACCAATTAGTTTACTGTCAGTTCTATACAAAATGTTCACCAGTTATTTTGAATCGTGTTGAACGGGACTTGGATTTTAACCGGGAAGGGAACAAGCCGGATTTCGTCGTGGATTTAGCACAATGGACCACATACAAACATTGAATGAAGTTATGGAAAGGACTAATGAATATGAACTTCCACTATGTTTGGGATTCATAGATTTTGAAAAAGCTTTCTATTCGGTCTCCTTGTCAGCAGTACTTAAATCACTTGAACATCAAGGCATCGAAAATGCGTACATCAAGCTACTGCGAAACATTTATTCGACTGCCACATCATTCTGTCATTAGGCTACATCAAGAAAGTGAAAAATTTAAAGCTAGAAACGGGGTAAGGCAAGGAGATTCAATTTCTCCAAAACTGTTTTGTGCGGTCCTGGAGAGAGTGTTCCAAAGCTTAGATTGGGATGAAGTTGGAATTAAAATTAACTGCGAATATCTTCATCACCTACGGTTCGCTGATGATATAGTCCTGTTTGCTTCAAATGCGGAAGAGCTACAAACCAGAATGGAAGAACTGAACAATGAGAGTTCGAAAATAGGACTTAAAATGAATTTAAGTAAAACAAAGGTCATATACAATACAATCAATATGCTACAAAAAGGGAAATAAAGATTAGCGGAGAGACAATAGGCATAGCTGATGAGTATGTTAACTTAGTCTAGCTCAAAACATCGAATGTCAAGTTGACTGATGAAATAAATTGAAGATGTAAAATGGCGTGGAGTTCGTTTGGAAGACTACACTTTATTTTCAAAAGCAAACTACCAATGTGCCTGAAGCGTAAAGTTTATAATCAATGTGTCTTACCTGTGATGATGTACGGCTGTGAAGCTTGGACATTGAATGCACAAACGACCCAAAGATTGAGAGTCACACAAAGAGCAATGGAGAGATGCATGCTAGGAATAACCAGGAGGGACAGGAAGACAAATGAATGGATCCGCGCACAAACAAAGGTAGATGATATAATCAAGACTGTGAAGAAACTGAAGTGGAAATGTGCCGGTCACATAGCTAGACGAACAGATGGAAGGTGAATATTATATATATATATATATATATATATATATATAGGGTGGCGACACTCAGTACAGGGCGGCACAGTCTGAACTTCGGATATCCTCGGAAGCGTTCGACAGAACCTGACGATAACGTCACTCGCAGGATAAGCACTAAAGCAGCACGATATACAGCGTAATGGAACCTGTACTTCACATAATTTCCTTTTGTAATTAATGAACAATCTACTCATATATTTTTTCTCAAGGCCTTACGCCTATAATTTCAAGTTCTAAATATATAATCGTCTATGTATATAATTTTTATCATAATATCGGGTTACAAGTATGTGCTGATTAGATAATAGAGTCTACGGCGTTATTTTCGTACCAAGTCCATAACTTGGAAAATATTTAACTTAAAGCTTTGGGGAAAAAAGAGAGAAAAAGAGAGAGAGTATAACTGCATATGCGCAATTGAATTATGATACTGGGAACCAGTGACATCCAAGAAATATTTCTACGGGGTATCAACTTTAAAATGTGTAATGGAAAGTACAGTCGGTCATTTAACTGGATTGGAATCTATATAAACAAAAAGAAAACTTTTCTGATGAAATATTCTGTTTTATATTTCTTGCGGTTTGACAGCTCATTTTCATGGCACCAATATTATGTCAGCAGCTTTGTTCGTCACTAATAACTCAAGAACAATTTCAGCGCAAACTAACTTATTCCCTAACTTACTTATTCCCTGTACACTTTCCAAGCTTAGAACTGACAAAATAGTTAAATTTCTGGATTTTGCAGTGTTTAAAATCAATGGACATTCACCTTGTCACTATGGATAATATTTTAATTCTCATAAGCATGTATTACAATGAACACTCCTTTAACCTTTTGTCCTAATAAAATGAACAGTTTGAACCCCCTAGTATTTACATTGAAACTTAAATTAAAAAAAAACAACAGCTTTTTGAGAGTTGTAGAGTGCAGTCTGAAGAAGGAAGTGGTATACTTCTGAAACTGTTACGTTTACATTTCTTTTTGTTATTAATTAAATAATATCAGCCTCGTCAGAAAGCTGTGGTTTTCTTTATTCAATGTGGTTGTAAAATCTAAAACTCTTAATGTGGAGAAATTTAAAAAACACACACAGATGGGAAAAAATATTATGTGGGATTATTATGAACATAATTTTTGTTATACCGATTCAATGGCTTTGAATGTTAATAATAATAATTATAAAATGTCTCACCATGCTCATTTTGTTGAAATATTCCATATTATGTAGCTCAAGTGTTTAAGTTGTGACAGTTCATCATGAATTCTAGTAATGTAACCATTTTCTTGCTTTATTAGCATTTCCAAGATTTGATTTTATTTTCAAATTTAAATACTAAATTGGAATGAAACTTCATGTTTTGGCCTAACGTACAACTTTTTAATTTACTAAAGGAAGCTTTGCACATAGTAAAGTAATAATATTTCTCATTACTCCCCATTTTGTACTAAAATTTTCTGCAGGATTGTACGAACGAAATGCACTTTCCATATATTTTACGGTTTGAAGGAAATCCTGGCTTAGTGGCTTGGTTTTTTAAGTCCAGTTCGCGACATTATATCTATCCAACTTTTACAGGACAGGAGGAAGTTGATCAGAACGACACGTAAGTTTGAATTCATATGACGGCATTTGTGTGCTAAATAAACAACTAGATAACAAAGTATTTGAATTTGATTTGAATTTTATTTTAGGGTCTTTAGGCAACTTTGGCTCAGGCCGTATGGATGATGATGAGAGAATTGGTGGAGTGAAGAAAGTGTGAGGAAACGTGAGAAAACTCACACACACAGTATTTCTCTTCCACAAAGCCCAGATTACATGAGGTGGGATCGAACGGATGACCCCAAGCAAAGAGGTGAGCGCTCTACCACTGAGCCACCGCGTAACGAAGTCCTTGTTCTGAGCAGTCATAATGGAAAGTGGCAAGTAACAAAATCCTATGGAAACCTAAAATAAGTTATGCCTTCTGTCTTTCTTTCCTTCTTTTTCTTTCTCTTTTTTTTGACACGAAACAACTGCACTTTTGCAAGGCGTCCTTATAAAATATTGTTTTACGTGCGTTTGCCTACGTACGTAGGCCTATGTACACTTTAATATGTCACTGAAACCACACTAAAAACAAAAAGCACATACACACATTTAAAGAATATCAAAACCTGCAAGTACATCCCAAACTCACGTGTTGTTAAGCTTTCAACCCTCTCAATGCACTGACATCGTTTACTTCTTTCCTGTGAGTGACGTCAATGGTTGGTTCCGCCTACGACTCTTTTGTTTCAGCTTCGGGCGGGAAGACTGTGCTACTTTCTCAGTATATTATACAAGTACTTTGCACTGACAAGTCTTATGTATCATAGGTATGTACTATACAAGCTAATAAACTATTCTATTCTATGGTAGCAATAGGAACAAACTAGTTACTTTCATTTTAGGTTTTTCAGATTTGTCTCGGATTTTTTTGCATCATCCCGGATTTTTTCTGAGGGTCCCGTAATTAACTCATCGAAAGGTGGCAGCCCTATATGTATAAGATACACTTCACATTACAAATGAGAGAAAACTGATTGTTCAAACCTGTTCTGAGCATGCGCACTCAGTCAATTTATCAGCTGGTCGCGTCGACAAGACTCTTGCGGCTAATAGGCTCAATGCTCCGTTGGTTTCCTGTGCGATTAAAAGTCGACAGGCTGGTCGCATGGCCATAAAATAGGTTTTCTTGCCGACGCGACCAGCAAACTAGTCGCGCGACTAGTTGTATACGACTAATAGGGCCCTAAGGTCACACTATTCCTTCAAATGATAAGTGAAACTAACAAAACATTTTGAATAGTACAGAGTTTAAAAACCTTTCGCCGCTTCCAGGTGGCAGAAGAACTTTCAATTCCTCCTTTAGGATTGAAATGTTATTATTAATATTCTGATAATAAATTTATTTTGGTTAAACTAATTTTTGTGAGCTGTAGTAGAAACTTTTTGTATTCTATTCTCCAGTGGGTTCTTAGAATTCTCTTTGATCGAACAAATTGCTATCCACAAATAAATCTCTCTCATTCGTTTTCATTTTCAGTCTTGCTGGATACAACCTTAAGAAAAATCAACCAGCTTTACCATCGAAGGATTAAACATACTGTAATATAAAATATTGATTTAACCCAAGGTCAAGTGTCCAATCACTTAGTGCGGTAAAGAAGAAATAGGTTACGTTCTTCATACATTTGTATGATTGACAGTGATTTGCACAGTTATTTGAGGTGAATTGTAGAATCTTTCTTCCTGTCATGAAAAAAAAAAAAATCTATCGTACTTGCTTGCCTTTGAAAATTCTTTCAGAAACACACCCTGTAAGCTAGAATTTATAGTATGCTATATGCTGACATAAGCCCCTTCCCGAGGCGTTATTCTTTTCTAACAACTTGTTTTATGAGAAGGAAAACGTAAAGATGGCGCCAATGCATTTTAAAATGAAAGCGCCTGGGAATTTGTGTGCTGTGTTAGTTTAGTTATATCCCTATTCATTTGGGAACTCCTCGCCTTAAATTCTGCAAAATAATGGTTCGGGGATTAAAATTTCACAAGTGGACTGTAGTAAAGAAAAGGCTAAGGCAAAAGCGTTGGTGGAAGAAGGAGGGGAGCAAGTAGAAAAGCGAGGCCAAGTTTTCTTGTCTAGCCGCCAGAAGGCGGTGTAAATTCTCGTGAAATACGAGAGAGGGCGAGAGAAGCTGTCAGGGGGAAGATGCAGTGTCGTCATGTTGCCCTAGCTCTTAACTAAAGTTTGTTATTTACTGCTCATCTGGACATAATAAATTCTATAGGGGTAAAATGGAACCCCCTTTTCTTTTCTCTGATCCCTGCTACCTCGTTATCTTCTTAGAAATGCAGTTGGTAAATGTAGGGGAATGTTTATGTTGGTTGATCGATTAAAAACTGTAAAATTGCTCACGATTTTTTTAAAATCTGAATTCCTCAAATATTATGTCTCTACGTATAACAATCTACATTCTAATATTATTAACGATTAGTATTGTGAAAGTATCGCTGCTGATTTTATTCGGTTTTATCCATGATTTTTGTTTTTACGAAGTCTTACAGTTGTTTCATCAAGAGGAAAATAATCATGAAGAGCTAAAGGTTTTATTTATTGTGAAAGAAGTTTCAAAAAAATAATTCAATTAGATCATTAAAAAGAAAAAAAGCATTCCGGTTCTTTATCTGAGGGTAAAAGATACACTAATACTATAAAGATTATCAAGAATATGTGTCTCAACTAGCAGGTTGTTTGGAAAACGTGTTACTTTTTGAATTTAAAGTTTATCTTGCTGAACTACAGTAATTGAAAAAAAATCACCTCTGGAAAATTTTAATTAGTAGAGTATTTTATGATTGAATTTAAAACACAGAAACGGAAGCAAAACTATGTAAGAAACATATACAGATATAATAATTTGCAGTCTATGTGTGCAGAGTTCTCACGCCACAATTGGTGTTTATTCTAATCGTTCGAAACTCTCTTAAAAATGTATCTCCCAAACAAAACAAATCCTATCAGTTTCTCAGTTTCTAATTTAAATATCTTGTACAAAAAAGTAAGGAAAGGAGTTATAAAGCTACATAGCTCTACCCGTAGAAATAATAAATAAAATTATAGATAGACACGGCATATCAGTAGTTTTTTTAATATAAAAAAAAATAATTCAAGGACAAAGTACACTCAGATTCATAAAAATAACCGATGCAATGAAATGTTGCCAAGGATGCAGTCAATACTTTACCTATTGTCACACTGAAACATGATGATTCAAAATGAATGGAAATATACGCAATATACAAATATTCCAGATTCGAAACAACTGTATAATCGTATTAAAACAATTGTGCCTCTTTAGTCTTTACTGGTAATCTCAGTTCAATAGATTGAACCACTTTTTTTGATAGAATTTACATCACCACTTGCGTGGAAGTTGTCTTACAACTATATTGAGCTGATTGATCAAAATGTCTTTGACCATTCACTGCAAAATGTCTCGTACCATTTATTATACATAAAAAAGAAAGAATTTCGAACAATGGAAGACAATGTACTCGGCGATTTTTTGTCCTTTAAATGTTGTTTGAAGCATGCTTGTCTCACGTACCATGTAAGGACCTGTTGTGTGTATAATCATATGTGTTTCTTTTTCATAAATAAACTTTCTTTTCTCTCCTTTTTTTTAGAATTGTGCTACTGTTTCTTTTGTGGGTCACGTAGTACTTTGAGATTAGCATTCAGCATAGAAAGGTCTATCAATTCTTTGGCTGTACACAATAAATCCGACTTCTTTAAGCTCCCTGCTCGGTGGACGGTGAAAGGGTAGTTGAATGCCATTCATGTCTTACACGACAGAAGATAGATAAATGTCAGCCAGTTTGTAAGGTATACTGCTCATGTATTAACCATGACGGACAGAAAGCATGCCGCGTACATATACATATCCGTGTCTTTTTCTCTCTTGAAAAGGCCGACGGGAACATGTCTTATCTGCATTCTCCTGCTGCTGGGCAGCAAGTGTTTGAAATGCATGCTGTGTGGTTACACAGACAGGTGATGGATGGTTCACGTCACTGTGGTCCAGAGTCCACAATTCGTCCTTAGTGACAGGTAATGACGTGGAGATGAAGGGGGATGCTTGTTTTCAGTCACCTCCCTCCCTTCATCTCTCTAGAAACCACTTTCCGACTGATGATGCCCTCCTTCCTCGGTCGCCTCCAACGAAAGGTCATTTGTCTGCCTGCGTAACAAAACATCCACCCAACAAACCAGTCTGGCGCGTCCAGGCGAATGACTTTGGTACCTTGTTAAGAGTTCTTACAAGCTATTCGAAGCTACATTATTAGTAAACACTCCGCAGTTTTATGTTATTTTTATAGAATTAACTGACCACTTATTTTCCTTGACAGGCTTAGTCATTCAATGCCAATCAACTTGATTAAAGCAAATTTACATGTCTTTATTTTACTTGTTTGGCACCTCCCTCAGGATTTTAACATTTTACGTCGAGATCACTCTGTAATTTTCCTTCTTGCATTACGACATTTCCATTTTTAAACAGAAATCTAATTCTAAAGTAGCGGAAGGCGAATAGGCAGTCAAATGTGTGCTAAAGTTTACATTGTTTAAGAGACCTCCGTACCTACGCGGAATCTCTCTCTTTCTCTCTCTCTGTGTGTGTGTGTAAGAGAGAGAGAGAGAGAGAGAGAGAGAGAGAGAGAGAGAGAGAGAGAGTTTTCATATTTTTAAAGATACTGAGCAAATGACAAGCAATAAATAATAAAATTTTGGGAAGCGTCCCCAATAATACTTGTGAATGTGTATCCAATGAACTACCTGACATTTTGGCATTGTTTATTTTATCTGAAATTAGATTACCCGTAATGGCATAGGCGTATGACGCCATCAATTAGGGTATTCTAATTTCTCAGCTAAAATGAACAGTGTCAAAATCTTAGATTTTATACACGTTTACAAGTATTATTGGGATAGCTTTCCAAATGGTCATTGGTCCATTATCTTTAAAAATATGAAAACACACACAAACCCAGCGTAGGTACGGAGGCCTCTTAAGAAAACAAGGTAGTAGAATATGTTTTGCCTGAAATTATGTTTATTTTAAGTAATGACATAATGTAATTTCCTCCAAGTGTGTGTGCGTAAATAACAAATGTTGCTGTTTGAATCACCTTCTTGGAACATGATGTCACTCAAATAAATAAACAAATATTTTCCCTGTCCTAAGGCGAAGTCCTAACTACATGCGCTTTTGCTGAAACCATTGTCTCGAAACCGATATTAAAGTCATTACAAAGCATGTAAGCTTCAAATAACAAGATACCACTATGAGTGTGCGGCGCGCGATTTTCTGGCTAAGCAGAGCGTTATTCTTGAGGATGCTGAAACTTCGTCTGTGTTGCCTCGTACTGTTTCCAATCCAGAAATTGCTTCTTCAGATGAAACCTCCATGGATGTTGATACTTTTCAAAAACCGAAGAAAACAGTCAAAATTCCTACTCCAGTTAATCCTACACCAATTGTCACTGACAATTCATTTGAAGTTTTAAATCCGGAAAAGTCTGACGTCTCTTCACAGGACGATCAAACAAAATTAAATGCAAACAGATCTTCAAAAGCACCAAAGATACCAGCAATTTTTATCTATGATATTACAAATCGCTATCCTTTTTGTAAGAGTTTGGCAGCCATTTGTACTTCACGTCCTGTCATCTACCATACCGGAGAATTTATCAAATTTCAAACCAAGTGCAAAGCAGATTTTGATAAGATACAAGGTTACTGTCTACAGCAGAAACTTCAATTCGCAGTAGAAAACAAAAGAAATGATCGTCCACTCAAAGTGGTCCTGCGTAAACTACCTATGGACACCCCTGTTGAGGGTATTGCTGCTGATCTGACTTCCCAGGGCTTCTCTGTAATTTCAGTCAGTCAATTGCATGGTACAGATAAAGCGTCAGGCAAGAAAATTTCATATCCACTCTTTTTGGTCACACTCAACAAAGAGCAGCTTCCTTCCGACATCAAGCAGATGAAATATCTTCTTCATCATGTCATTCAAGTTGAGCCGTATCGAGGACCTACAATAATCCAATGCCACAAATGTCAACGTTTTGGACACGTTCAAAATTCGTGCTTCAACCTGCCACGATGTCTCAAGTGTGCTGAGAAACATTTAACAGCTGATTGCCAAAAGAAAACGAGAGAAGATGCGGCCATCTGTGTGCATTGTGGTGGCCCTCATCCCGCCAATTATCGTGGGTGCCCCACTTTACAGAAATTCTTACTTAAGCGCCAAGCCGGCCAGACGTCCCGCCCTCCAGATGCCATAAAAATTTCAACAAAAAGTGCAGATTCTACCAGGAAGTCAATTCTGGGGGTCCCTCCAGCATCCGGTCAGACTGCTTCTCCAGCTTCTTCCAATATTTGTGACTCACTGAAAGATTTCTTCCAGTTCTTCAAGGATCTCTTCTCGTCTGA